>JAOBYE010467753.1:0-13548 GCA_025403585.1 Parazoanthus swiftii | reverse complement strand
ATATACTCGATTTTTGAAATTCGGCTAAATTCCCATACAAAAGTCTTATAATTTCGACTCTCCATTAAATCCCAATAGAAAGTCTTATAATTTCGAAGAATATATCTGGTACCAAAGCTTGGGCTGCCTGTGATATTACCAACTCTTTTCTTCATTGAAAGAACATTTTCACGGGACCAGAGTCAGTTCGTCAACATATACTGTGTACGCAGTATATATATCCCATTACAGTTGCAATATGGAAAGCTAGTCGTGAAAATAAAGGAATTAATCAGAACTGAACAGCAAATGTTCTAGGATCAATTCACTAATTTAGTCGGCCTGTTTTCAAATAAGGGATGCAACACAGTTACCATTGCTGTACAGTTGCAATGTTATACATGCACCTACTGTATTTAAAGAAAGGTTCCCATTTCAAAATGTAAAACAAAAGATACGTGAGGGAGGAAAGACTCCTAACTCCTTCTCCCTTCCCTTCGTTTTTTTCTCTCTCCTGTCTCCCCTTCCCACGCGCGTAATGTCCGTCAGCTACACAGCTTTTTATAAATTGACTTTGTACAAGATAATGTACATGTAACACCAGTTTCAAGCGTCGCTTTTGCCAGGAGTGACTCATAAAGGCTTTTTTTGCGTTCAGAAATGTTCAGCTGTTTGATTTATCCTCGTATCAACTCATTGCAATGTAGTATTTTTAGAGTTGTCCCTAGCTGGCGAGTTATCCCTTCCCACTGCCCACAGATTGGTAAACTCCAACACGAGGGACGCATCGGATGTCTCGTTTGCTTGTAAATAATTTGGCAAAATAATATAAATCAAATGACATCCTCGGAGACTCAGGGACGGTCACTCTCGGACACCGAGCAAAGCGAGGCAAAGAGCGGTGAGGCCGAAAGCCGATCCGCAAGGAGAAAATGGAGACCTCCTCCAACTCCAATTTTTCTTTCGCCTCAGATTTTTAGCTCGCCCTGAAGGACCGCCCTGGGTCTCTAAGAAATGGGCAGTGAGTGCGCCCAAGGGTATTTCCAGTCAAAGGATGAACCTATCACACGACTAGTCCTACAGTGCGATTAAACAAATGTATTTACTTCGCCACAGGCCGAGTGGGAGGCGCTAGAGATCGTTGAACACGAGTGGACGCTGGATGGAGTTGAGACGGAGCTTATGGAAGAGTTCTCTCCCTCAGATCTGTTGGCACTCGACAAAGACAAATACGTTTAACAGTCTGGCCGCGAGACCAGAAACTATTGGAGCCAAAACGTCCTTTGCTAGCAGTAATTTGGGTTTTAGCTTGTTAACATCACTAAATAAAATATTTCTTGTCTCATCATGGAAGAAACGCGGTAATAGTCCTCGTCATTGCAGCAACGTAGCTGTTCGAAATTGGAATATAATATTTTTTCTTGGTCTTTTTTGAGCGTCGAAAGTCGTTTTGAAGAATTGATAACAGACCGAAAGATCTAGTGGTGAGAGCTGTCAGCTCAAGGGAGTGGGTGGAAGTTTTTGGCATAAGCAGGTTCAGGGTTTTACGAATCTTGGTCCCACTATATCAATTACTTTTTAAAGTACCCCAGTTGCGAGCAGCGGATGCAATGTCGAGTTCCTGGATCCCGTATTACATCAAGTAATAAAGCGAACATAAAAAAAATGTACTTTGTAAGGCTGGCAATGCCAACTTTGTTTCTTGTTTTACCGATAGCCGGTGATACGACTTTGCTAAAATGTCAAAAAAAAGTTTCCTCAACGAAAGAATAGTTGAATTAGACATGCTCATTTTGTTGAAAAAGACGAACTTTCAGGTCTGATTAACGAAAACGTTTTAAATTACGTGAATAAACCTTTATTTGATACACTGCATGTACGCATATTGGTGTCTCGTGCAAGCCATGGGCAAAGTTTTGTAATACCTTTTTTCCTTTAACCTCAGTATTGACCTGGATTGAATCCGTTAAATTGGTGTGGCCTAATGTCGCCTGGATTCAAGATTCTTTTTTTTTTGTCTTTAAAGCCACGGTTATGCGGTTGACCCATGTGAGCCGGGCGTTCACGTAATCGATGAAGTCGATAATCGAATTAGAAAAGGATATTAATCGATTATAAACGAAATCAGTCTCACACAGTCCAAAAAGGGTTTAGAGGGCTAGAAAATTTAATATCAGCCACACACAGTCCACAAAATGTTTAGAGGGCTGGAAAATTTAATAGCAGTCTCGCACGGTCCACAAAGTGTTTAGAGGGCTAGAAAGTCGCACAGCCAACAAACTGTTGAGAGGGCTAGATAGATTACTATTTGAATTGTTTTTTAAAAACCACGCAGTTCAGCTGTTTGTTCGATCGCTATACAGGCGGCGAATTAACTGTGAGGCCGAGGCAAACTCGCATAGTCTTTATGGATGTTATCAGTAAAATGTTTAAAAAATTTCGAACAATTTTTCAAACCCCTGTGAACTGCCCATGGGTCAATCAATCAATCGATCCATCCATCAACCAATCAATCAATCAATCGATTGAGTGATTTCAATTATCGACGGCCAATCACTGAAGCCTTGAATTAAAGTCATTTGTAGTCAGTTTTTGAGATAACAATCGTGTGATCAATTGCCCGAAAACGATTAATATCAAATTATTTAACTGTCATTGATTGTTATCGAGTGATATCCTACGATTGCCTGTTATCGATTGCACACGGCGGGATTCAAAATTGGACACCACAATTCGTGTTTTCATATGAAGCATAAATGAGACGCTTGGTGACTGAAAATCTCAATGGAACTTAATTATATTTAAAACGACTAGCTGTGCTGCAGTTAGACCTGGACGTTTAGTTTGAGATGACTTGAAGGATGACGACTAAAATCGTGCGATCATAAATTTTAGGATGGGGCCGGGGTGTTCTGCCGAAACCTTTGACAAACATCGACCCTGTCTCCGACCCCCCAAAACAACTTTCTCTACCTCATATGTATTGCAGACCAAACTGTAGAAAACGAAAACCTATCTTAGACCGGACACAATACGCATAGACCATAAAACACTGATTGCAAATTAAATATTAAAAAATTTAAAAAAATAAACTATTATAAAAATATATACATCTCAGTTTCAAACTGAAAAGGTCACTGCTGGAACCGAAAGGAACTTTGGGTACATTAATATTTAGTGGTAAATTACAGTGATAGTGATAGCAGTGATAATAGTTGTGATATGATGGACCTACATTCTACATTGTGCAAAGTCAACGCTAACAGCAGTAAATTATGTGTGCCCCATAGTTCCTTTCGGCTCCAGTATCGACTACTGACTACGACAACCTGTTTTGAAACAGCTGTATCAGTGACGGTTGTTCAAACGCTTTTCCCTTGGTTGAAAATTCTGTTCAGTTGCGAAAACCTCGATCAGATGCTCTTATATAGTTTACTCCCGGGATCAATATTTAATATATTGTTTTTTAAAAATACCAATACCAAACACTGGATGTTTAATTTCTGATAATCTGATTGGCTCTCTACTTCAGGTCTAAAGTTTGTCCAAATTAGTATGGAAACAGACAATTTTATCACGGAAAACTTTCCCTCAAAATGGCCGAAATCTCGAGTCGATAGAACATATAGTTCGAGATACTTTTAACCAGTGTTTGGTATTATTAAAACAATTATTCCACACATGCTTGTTGGATAGCCAACTCGGTGCTCCGCACCTCGTCCGCTATCTAAAAGTTCATATCCAGCACGCGTTTGTGGAATCTGTGCAGAAACGAGATCACTGAATTTAAGCAGATGTTTTTTGTGTTAAAGACTTTAAACTCGCTAAATGATGGTCAAATTAATCACAAAGAGCATAATATGGTTTGAAAAGATAGAATCGCAAAACAACTTGTTTGAACATGAGGTCACGCACCCCAGGAGCAAATTCATTTGCATAACAACCTTTCAAATGCCCAGGGGGTAGGGGAAGGGGGGATTGTCGCCCTTGAACAGCCGTCTGCGCTCCTGGTGTCGCCACGGACAATAAAGTCGTACAACAACAAACTCGCCTTGCTTTTAAATTTCTTTAAAAAGTCTTAAATCGATTTAAATTTGTTAGACTCGCTGCTTTTAATAAGTTTTAAATATATTTTTAAGATATTTTGATTTGAGACCATGTACAGCGAATCTAAAGAATATACTATATCGAATTTGTATATGTCCAGATGTAGTTTTTATTCTTGCAAACTTCAGTTTTAAATAGCTAGAAACGTCTTTAGTAATAAGGGTTTGTTTTGAGATGCAAAAAGAAAAATGAAAAAAGGGCAATATATATCAAAGGCAATATCCACGGTCCGGAGCGAAACATAAATACAAAATAAAGTGCTCAGCTTTTTAAATAAAGCAAAAAGCAGATGTCAGTTCTTATTTCGTATTTTCTAGTGGATCTAGTTTTAATGACTAATGCTTCATGTTAGCAAATTACGTTACGATAAAATACGAGATTAAAGTTGTTTGCTAAACACGGTTAATTACAAAATCGGCTGACTTTGGCTGTTGCCGATATTTTCGCAAAGTTGTTTTGTCTCTTTTCCATCTCTATTTTAATACTGCTTAAATTTGTTCTTGAATAAGAGCTGTCAGTAGTCGACAGCAAACTGTTATTTTTTTTTATTAGTTTTTGTCAAATTAAATTTTGTTTCTGATTGGAAAAGGGTTTTCAGTGGAGCTAACTAATTGTTTATTTGAGGCCTTCTTCTTTGCCATTCTAAGCGTTTTCGTGAAGACCATACGGTAACAAGGGCATCTGGTAATTTTAACGACGCAGTGAAAATTCTCAATTCATTAATTCATAATGCCGAGGCCTTGACAATGTTCAGTTGCAAGCTGTTTGAGAAAAAGTCAGAATGTTCTTTCAGTCTAGTGTGGTCCAAATGATATAAAATAGAAAATCTAGCGGTGAAAAAAGTTTTAATTTCATTTAAAATGTACGTTTTTTTCGAAGGTGATGTTTTTAAATTTTGAAATATTTACGAACATGTTGATCTCGGTTAATCCTGATTATTTGAAAACATTCGGGTTTTCCTTTTCGTTGAAAACCAATTTGCTTGCTATTAATTTTGTACGGATAAAAAAAATTGTGTAGTTGTTTCAAGGCGGTTTTAATTCACAGTTCATACAATATTGCATTAAATTTGAGGGTGATACAACACATGAATACAATTAGCAAGACACTGCAGGCAAGAAACACACTCTTTAAAAATTCAATATTTAGTAAAAATATCTCAGCATGGTTTCTGTATTACAGCTTTCGGTACGAGACATGCAACAGCTTGTGGGCTTTCTTTGTCAGTTTAAATAACTGGGCTTGTCGACGTCACCAGGGCTCTGGTGAGCTAAATACATCTTTTTTTAAAAACAAAGTGACAGCTTCGAATTGGTGGTCCATATGACAATTGTTATTTTTCTACTGCAGGAATATTTTTTGTTTTGCGGACAAAGGGAAATCAAAACGGTTTCGCTTGATAGCAGCTAAGCAAATAGAATCCATGCTTGAAAACTTTGAATTACTGAAAAGTCAGGGAATATTTAAGAGAACTTTAAATACTTTTGAAACGATCGAGTAATTAACCGCATTTTGTCGTGTTTCACTTCCGCCACATCAAGCGCGGTCCGCCTCAGGTCAACATTGAGCCCTCGGTATAATTTCACTTGAAACAAACACAAACGGAAGGCAGTCGGCCGCGCAAAACATGGCGGCTGAACTGCTGTGTAGTTCACGAAGAACTGTCGTAGAATTTTGCTGTATGTGTGGGTTGATTCTTCTTTTAGTCAATGGAATTTATTCATGGAAAGTAACACCAGAAATGTAAGTGATTACGTTGTCGTATTGCGTTCCCTTTGCTGTGATTAAGAGACCATACCAACTGTCTTGTATCTTACGACGTTTGATTCGCTGTTGTTGCTTGATCCAAAGGGTGAAAGAGTGGGCAAATGCGATCGGAGATGGAACTTATAACTTCACATCGAAAATCACTGGAGCCCCCGTACTGCAGGAGGTAAGACCCAAAACAAATTTAATGCTGCAAGGTTTTGTTTTGAAGTAACAGTAATTGCTCTGTTGCTTTCTTTCATGATCAGGAATACAAGAAGTTCAAAACCCGGCGTGTTGACGGAACCGATCTCCTGCAACAAACGAAACAAAGAATGGATAAATTTTTTGACAGCAAACTCAAGGCATTGGAGGTAATTGTTCTTTCACTTTCCACGAATCTGAATGAGCTAGCTCATCTTGAGGGTTTCTTGGCTTTAATTTTTAATTTCTTGCTAGAGAAGTCTTATTTATACTCAATTTATAGTTTTGTTCTTCATTTGTGCTTGATAAACTGTCCAGTATTTTGTTCTGCGGTGCCAGTAAGATTTACATATTCTTTTTTATTCCTAAGTCTGTTACTTAAATTGTGCCATTTCTTTTTTAAGTCTTGTCAATATTGTTGCATTTTAATGCCATGATTTGTTGCGAAGTTATTCGCGATCAGAATTTGGGCATAAAAGTTTGTGAAGTTTTAAAAATCTTAATTTCCAACTTTGATCTCAGCAATTACCCAAATTAAACAAGACACCGCATCTAATTTTTCTAAAACGCGTACCAGGCAACGAATCGCGTTCATTGGATGGAGGCTTTGATGTCGGTTTGGGATGGCACAGTTTCTTTGTGTTCAGGAGAAACTGAAAAAGCAGCATCAATATCCTAGGTTTGTGATGCTTCATATAACCGAGATGCGAGTTTACTTTCATACCACTGCGAGATCCTGCAAGTTCTTTCCGCACCTGCTGTTGACGCGACGCGAAAGTAGTCAATATTTTGTTCTGTTTCCAATCAACATTTATTTCCCGTATTAGAGATTGCCTTCATAAATGAAAGAAGAAAATTGCTGTAAATCTGTGCAGATAAAATTTGCTTTTTTCTTATTAGCAACCTTTTTTTGTTCGCATTGTTATGATTATTACTCTTGGCCATGTCGGCATCTTTCTTCAAGATCAGATTTCAAAGATCTTCCTTAAACTTGAGATTGTTTTGGTATTTTGAATTGAACTGCTGTTGGCATTTTGTCGAAATGCTCTAATATTGCAAATCGTTTTTTTTATCATGTTTTAAATCGTGTCGTATTGTTGAGTAGAAGCCAATGAAGTAGCGCTTTAGGCTAAATACTATATTATAAAAATGTTTATTTAGCGACTGTATATATTGTGTTCATTTTAGAATGGTATATATCCCGATAGGCCAGTACCGGTCGTGGATTGAGCTTTCCATTTGTTATCACCGAACTCTTTCAATTAAAGCTCCCTCGTTTCTTATAATTTTTTTCAAACAAGAAAAAGTAGCTTTAAATTCGAACTGTCCATCGAGAAATAAACACTTGATTTAAGTTTCCTTTCACCATTATCACCATGACAGCGTCTTTAATATTACTACGAACAATTTGCATAAACGATCGAAGTTCCCGTGTGTTTCTTGAAGTTTGGACTTGGGGTTAAAATTAGACTTCGCGATAAAATAATTTGTATTCAAAGTTTTTATTTCGTCTTGCATGAAATATGCTTTGAAATAAACTCGAACTTTTAAAACAACGTTAACCCCAAAGGTTACATAAGCTTTCGATATACGAATGTTTTGACTTCTAAGTTCTCACAGTATTTTCAAAACATAAAAAAATAAAATTCAGATCGACGGGAAATTCGATATGTTTGCAAAAATTTTAAACATATTGCTTCATTTTCGTAAAGACTGATAGTACTTGCTCTTAAATTGATTATTTTAATAAATTGGGATACTGCCAAATGCCAAATTATGCATTGATTAGCAAACGTGACCGAAGTTTTTGCATCGGTTCATAGCACGTTTTTATTCAAATTGCAAAATGCTGTTCTCTTCAGTTCATGAATTTTGTTTTATAAAAGGTTATGATGCAAAGTAAAGAATATTTCGGTATCTACAGTATGTTCCAGTATTTTAATATAACAAAATAGAAATTTACTTTGTTACAGCTTGTTAGTAATCGCACACGTCCATGTACATGTGTGTTTCTCCCAAGTTTGATAACATCTAAATGTAAAGCTGTCAGCTGTCTTACAGAAAGCACTTTGAATTCCTTGTTGGTGAACACGATTTGGGATAGGATCTATTTTTGTTGACAAACTGTATTAGTTTTCTGAGAAATGTGGAACCTGCACTGCCTGCTTTAGATAGATAATAATTTATTATCTTATTTTTTCATTTCTAAAAACTTTTGCATATTTGATTGTTTTCATTGTATATTATGTCAGGAAGACTGAATTTAATAACTGCACAAATTTTAAGAACCCATTGTGTTTGAGAATAGAATTTAATGATATTGCTAGTGTCTGGATTTTACTTTGTAATAAAAATGTGAAACTACAAAAGAAGACATTTTGTGTTGAGACTTACAAATGTGTTATAAAATTACTACTGCTCAGAAGCACTGCTTGCAATCAGAAATATTTGAAAAATTTGTTTTAAATTAATTCAAACCAATTTTTAAAAATTATTACTTGATTCTCAATTAGTTTTGTTTAGCATTAAAATAAATGAGTTCATTTGTATGATAGCATGAATTTTTAAAAGCAAACTACAGTTTTTATTTTTTTTAAATTTTAGACATCATAAAGTTATTTTGGACTGCTGTTTTAGCCACCATAGCAAGCATTTTGCATTTCTGTTGCAGCTGAGTCAAACAGGCTTCAACAGCACACGCTTAAGTTAACACGTTGATATATTATCTTAAGACTAATGTATACAGTAGGTTAAACAATCATGCTGAAGACTGGAAAATGTAGTGGTTCAGTTGGAAGTAGACTTAGGACTGTAAACAGTTGTTTTTTATGAGGCTGAAGAACTATTTTTAAAATGTTTTGCAAATAAAGAAGGCCGATTTGGTAGGAAATAAGGGTATTTGAAATAGATAAAAAGGGCTAATTTCTCTGTAAGTTTCAATTTGTCTAATTAAAGTCAGTTTAACCCTCAAATGTCCTTGGAAGGGGGGCTCAAATGGACCCCCCCAAGGTTTTTCTGACCCAAAATCTGTAGCTTTGAAGCAATCAAAATGAAACTTTCAGTACCTATAGTCTGATCATGAACACATCTTTTGTCATTAAATAGATGACATCATCACTTATAATTTACATGAAATATTAATTATGCAAATTGAAGTTTGATTCTGAAAGCAGGATTTTTATGACAAAATTTGTTCTAATTTCTGCTCTTCCTTTTTATTCTTAATTATTTTTCTATTTGAGGCTGTAATTCCATGTTTTCTACTAAATTCGAGCAAATTTGCTGTAATTTTCACAAGAACAAAATTTTCAAAAAATCCAAGATGGCGGCCAAGATGGTGGCCAAGATGGCAGACATGCTGTGAAACAATTGTTGCCATAGCAACAGTTCTTAATTAAAACTTGATTGTTGTTATTGAAAGTAATTATCTAATCCGAAGCTGCTTATGTGCCAAAGCTCAATCCTTTATGCTCAACCATTTGGAAAATCATGGGGGGTGGGGTCAATCCCTTGGGATAACTTGTTAGTGAAAATAGCTTGGACATCTGAGGGTTAATTTTGATATCAAACCAGCAGCATATCAAGCAATCATAGACACACAATGTGAGCCAGGTCAACTATCAAACAAAGCTATTTTTAAGTTATTATTTCTGTGTGTATATTAATTTGTGTACGAGAGTTTTCCTGGGTAGTTTTTCTTTCTAAGCTTGGATTGTAGAGCCAATAACTTATTTAAAATGCATACCTTTCGACTTACGTGCCAAGTTATTGGTATACAGAATAAGACAGAAAAATGGAGAAAAGGGGCTGGTACTAGGAATTCCTTCTTTTCCTCCCCAGTCTCCCTCTTTATTTTCTCACTTTCTCTGCCCCCCACCCCCCACAAGCTAGTTTATGTTTTGTCCAGTTAAGGAGACTTTTTGGAGATTGATTTTGAACATATCATTGCTTGTTTTTCAGAACCTTGCCAAGAAAGCAGAGAATGCATACCACCTCTTTTATCAAAATGAGACAAAAGGGGGTGTAAGTATTAATATTTAAAACAATCCATTTAACTTGTAAAAAGCTCAAATTTATGTAACTCGTATGTACATGTACCTGTAGTTTGTGTTGCAAACATCAAACATTTTCATAGGTTGATGGCAGATGTTGGTGTGATATTTACTGCTGCCCAAGCTTTTGGCAGTAATTAAGAGTAGGACAGAATGACATCGCAAGCTGCTAGCAATTTGACCAAAAGGAACTTTAAAACACCTTTCAGTCATTTCAGAGCCAGAAAAAATCCAGAAACACTAGTTAATTCAAATGCATGAACCTCTAGATAACATGTAACAAATCAGTATTAAATGATATTTGCCCCCCCCCCCCTTCCCAGGAAACAGTGTGTTTTGTTCACCCACAGTTTGGTCTTTATGTTCCATGAAAAGAACTTTGAGAATGTTGAGAGAACAACACTCGATGTTTCTGTGGGGGCCAGTCATTAAGAGTGTCATACATGTACTGCTGTTGCACATGATGATTTTAGTATACATACATATACATATGCAATGTCCATGTAGCGACCTTTACTGTCTGGCAAAGGTGGTGGTGTCAATAGATTTCTCTTGGTTCTGTTGTATTTTCAAGAATATGTATACAAATTAGTTTCTGTGCATACCCAAAAGTGTTATTATATTAATTTTTTCATCTTTTTTTTCAGTAAGTCATTTGATACTACTGATTAACTTTGGGTTATTCTATTAAATGGCAAGATTTTTTTGGTTCCCCCTCAGACCCCTCATGGTATCCTGGTTACTATCACCACCCCTGTCTTCACCCCCTCTCCCCATCCCTCCTTCTTGTGCCAGAATCTCTAAGTTAAAATGGCTGAACATGCCATTGGTTTGCTTCTGCAGTCAGTTTCTTATTACGACATGAAAAGTATAAATGAATCACTGTTGAAGTACCACATGGAGTTTGATACCAATGTCAACCCAGAGTTCAGTGGCATTCACATCCCTACAGATGTCTATGATGAAAGTAAGTTATGATTATAAGTTACAAGTACAGGACCAATAAACAAGACAGTACTGTGTGATTTGATCTACCAAAGAATTAACATAATCTGTATTTCTAATCGAAACTTTAGCTGACTGATTTTCTATCAAGTTTTTACTTTGTAATTGATAAAAAATATATTTCCAGACTTAGGAGTACCTAGCAACTTACTAGTAACAAATATAGTTGTTTGTCAAAGTAGTACTGGCAATTCTACTGCATTTTCAATGTCTTTTGATAGAATATTGTTTAATAGATAAATATGTTTAATATATATTAAAAGATTAGTGTATAATGAACATGTGCAGTGTCAGAGCATGGATGATTAGCTGAAAAGATATGAACAGATTTCTGTTTACAATTGAATCATAAAAGATATTTGGTTAAGTTTGTCAAGTTTAAGTGCAGAAGTAAGAAGTGGTTTTTGGTTCTCAAGGGGCCGGGTGTGATAAAGTGACCCCATCCCACCCCTTTGACCTTTATTTTTATAGAAAATGGCTTGCCTGTTTTGTTGAAGTCTAATTTGGTTTATTTTTAGCTCCAACAGTTGTGAATGGTATCAGATGGACAGAAGCTCTTGATGAAGTATTTGTAAAGAATTATGAAAATGATCCGTCTCTGATATGGCAGTATTTTGGCAGCCAAGATGGTTTCTACAGAGCATATCCTGGTTGGTCAATATTATTGCAAAATACCACACCTGTGGACCTAATAAAATCCCTCTCTAATAAGCCTCCCACTTTATTAAACTTTATATACTTTCTCTATTATAATCCCTGCCTCAGTTAATTACAATTCAACTGTAGCTGCAGCTGTTATAAGTACCCTGCTGAGCTCTGTTAAATTCTCCCCCCCCCTGCCTGCATCTCTGTTTGTCTGTCTGTGGATGCAATGTTTGCAGGCTGGTATGTATGCGTGAAACTACTAAACAATCTTACGCCTTTGCTCTGAACAAAATTCTGCAGTAATTTAGGATGCTCACAGGGGATCCAGGAAACCTTTTATCTCTATTCATTCCACTTTGCATCATCAAGCGCCCTTTTTTCTTTTGTTTACAGCAAAGAAATGGGTGGTAGACCATCCAAAGAACGTGGACCTGTTTGATGCCAGAAGGAGAGGGTGGTAAGTTTATCATTATCACGTTTTACATGTATTGATAAATTTCTGTAAAAGTTTTATAATGTAGACAGGGATACATTTTACTGGAAGTATATACACAGTTGGTCATTTTCCGTATATCCTCAATGGAAAACTATATCGGTTTCTAAAGATTTTTCTTCAATTTATTTCTCAAAACATTTAGACAACCTGCAAAGATTTCGTAATTTTTTTTGGAGTATTTCCAAAAAACTGTAAAAGGTTTTTAATCTGTATTTCAGTAGTCACTAAAAACAGTTCTTCTGAGAACTACTCTCACCCGGACGATCACACCACACGAAACACTGATACTCCTGGGTTCAAACCATTTACTAAGTTAAGAGTACATATGCCAAAAAAAATGTAACTTTAAGTTATCTTCCATACTCAAAAGTTACGAAATTGGCCAAATTCAACCAAATTTTGCTCCCACTCCCGTTGAATCCATCAAAAAATAGTTAACAAGATGGAGAGTTTTATGTTTCAATCACCAAATCATATAGATATCAGTATTATAACAACTGCTGTAGCGGAGAAATTTCCATCTCTTTTAACCTAGGTCTGAGGGTTTCTCTCTTGTTCGTGCTCTATAAGACGACCTCAATGATGCAAATTAGTATTGCGGCACGCTTTTGTGACGTCATATGTCCATGTATTCTCCCTGATGCAAAGTGTCGTCTTTGTAAACTAATCTCTTGTCTTCTCTTGGCTTCTCTTTACAAGGTACGTCCAAGGTGCTAGTTCGCCCAAGAATGTCATTATTGTGATTGATGCCAGTGGCAGCATGCACGGTGTTCCGATGAAGATTGCCAAGCTATCAGCACAAACTGTTGTTGATATTTTGGAGGAAGACGATTTCTTCAATGTTGTTTATGTAAGATTATTATCTGGAAAGTTAAGCAGTTGGAAGTTATTGTTTGCAATGCTATCTCGAATTCTTGGAAAGTCTTTAAATTTTCTTTTTCCCGAAAACATCTGGAACAGTACTGTAATTTTAGACTTACTATACGGAAAATAACTCAAACACTGGCGTAAAGTCCTGGAACCACTAGAATGATCAAGTTTGATGTTTTGAAGATGTGGCTGAATTCAGCATAGTGTTGAACTTATGAATTTATAGCTGAGGTGATACCAAAGTACGTCTGAACAATTGCAGAAGAATTCTAAAATAAGTACGGGAAAGTTGTGGATGTTCAAAATTGCAGGTGTAAAAACTCTGCTAAGATATATATTTCTGTGTGAAGTAGCATTTAAGTTAGTTATTAGGCCTTTTCACACTGGGATCGTAAGTAGGTCCAAAGTAGGCCCACATCGTACTTTGACCCTACTTTGTGTGTG
>JAOBYE010467752.1:0-28426 GCA_025403585.1 Parazoanthus swiftii | reverse complement strand
CAGGCAATTTATCAACATCTAACTTCTCCTTACAAAACTCAAACAAAGTTATATAACAGGTAATGAGAAATAAGGAAATTGATCAAGTAGAACAGGCTGTTGAAGTTGAAAAGCCAAGTTCTCCCAAACTGCTTATATACAAAGAACAGAGCTCAGTTGGGAGAATTTACCATCACACCATTTGTCGTGTTTGGGGCCTAAAGGGTTAAGAAACAATTAGCACCAACAATTTAAACTTCTGTTTCGTGACATTTTGGCAGCTCATTTCCAATGTATTTGCATAACAATTATCTTCGGCAAACGTCATTCCTCCCGAACAACTTGAAGATTTTCAATTTAAGAAACAGTTAAGATGTTTCAATTTACTTTAGCTAAAGTAGATTAATCTGGCACATTCATGGACAGTCTAAAATCGAGACGAAGAGATAAAGATGGGGCACTTTTAATGCCTTTTGTTCCCAACCACAAGGTCTGATAACATTTCATACTATTTTTAGAGGAAGCTATGCATATGGACAAACTGAAAAAAAAGCTGCTTTTTCTGGGGTGAAAAGAAATGTTCGACTGTTATCGCAAGAAGTGTTAATCAAACTTTTATTTATTTATATTTTCTGCGAGCTGATGTCTTTGAGTTTATAATTTCACTTGCTCTGGTAATGTTGTAAAACTTATTTTTGGAACTCGTCCATGTATACCCTACACATTTAGTTAAAATAAACTAAAACTTTTTCTCGAACAGGGCAACAGAGGCCACATACGTTACGTAAACACAGGATTGTTTTATTGTCAAAGATTTTCATCATGCTTTAGCTCCTTACAAAGGTGTACTTTTCGTGCCAAATTGTTCTTTTAAAACAACTGACTGAAAACCCGAGACCTGCCTTCTTTCATGGTGCCATTTGAGGTCAGTTTCCGTTCAGGCTCAGCTAATTATCGTTGGGGCAATTTTTCTGGCCTGTCAAAATATTTGCAATGCTGTCTTTGAGTCTGAAAGAGTGTTGTCGTAAAACTGAAGTAGTGATGTCAAAATGTTAGTCATGTTTTTAAACTGACGTTTTCATGTCGCAACAAAACGAATAAAATCGAAAAAAATGATTTTATCATCACTTAGTATTAAATGTTGTCTTACCTAAAGCATCTTTTACAGAAAGTGTTTGTAGTTATACTGTCTAATTTATCTTAATTTATTTTGTTTTACACTAGAAAGTTCTTCCACCAACTGAGATACTTTGTGTTTCAAATCACTGCCAACGAGAGAAGAACGTTTTACATTAATCAAGCCAAGAATTATTGTATCAAGGGAAAAAGAAATATGAGTCAGTACTTATCTCAAGTATATCACAACCTGCAGCTTCAAAACTGGAAAACAAGCTTTTCTACAATCCATTCAATTCTTTAAAATCTACATCCTGTTTTTTAAAAAAAGTTAAGTTGTTTTCAGACACCCTACTGTTGCGTTCGGCTTTTCCCTCCTTTAAGATAAATCATAAAGACAACAACTGCCTCTGTGTCAGTATCTTTCTAACAAAGTAAACCCTTTTATATCTTTATATTTGTTAATGCGATCATTAATAAAAAGGTTTGTTGTAAACCCTGCAAAACACTTTGCAAAGACCGAAGTAGAACTTAAGCGCTTCCTTTGAAAAAGTCGCTTCGTTTCTGAGTAAGAGTTCAGTTTTCTTTTAATTATTTCCATTCGGACAAAAATACTCAGTTTACTGAGATTTCGGTTAAAGTACACACAAAAAGTCTATAGAATTGAGAATGAAATCATCTCTGGTTTGTGAAAGTATATCAGGGTTATTCACAAAACTTTAACAAGTTCTCCATGTGGACCTTTGTTGGATGACTAAGCAGCACTTTTTCTTGTGCAAAATGTTATACTTTTAGCTCATGAAATTAGTTATGACACCACAAAATATTAAAATGCATGATCATATCATGAACAAATTTCGGCGAGGGTTGTAATTTAAACTTCAAATAAACGAATAGTTTGTGTGGATGTAACTCATTCTACTAGCTAGTGGGTTGGCTAGGAACCCAGTATTTTATGGCTTATAAATTCCTCATCTTCTAGCAAAACTGTCAAGTAATTGACTCTCTTCATACCTTACCCGAATCGCATAGATCATGAAAGAGAAAACCAAGAAAACAGGAAGAAATAAGCTGCGGTTAGCGATCGAGTTTTGTAAAAAAAAAAAAATTTTGCGCGCCATAGTAGGTTAATATTTAATTTCATTCGCATGGTTTTGCAATCTTATACCGCGATCGTTTTAACGAAGAAGCTCTCACAGTCCCAGGCTATCACAGGAAACAAGACTCATTAGTATTTCTTTCGCTTATTAACGACTCTGGGAGTTTCGAAATGATTGATTTGCTAACTCAAAAATGTTTCGTTTGGCTAAAACGAATGCTGCCGATGAAATAATGTTTAGAGAGAGCGACAGTTTGCCTGGCAAAATATAAGATTATTTAATGTTCTGTTTTTACACAAAAATGCCAAACTGGCATGGACGACTTCAACACCATAAAGAAGGCTTTGGTCTTGACAGAGAACGCAGAAATAATTGATTTTGCTCTCTTCAGACTATAATAGCATTGTTCCTGGCAATGGCCGAGATATATTTTATTCGCAGAATAAAATACATACATCGGTTGACAAACTTCCTATAAGAATCGACTGGCTTGTATAAAAAATGTATCACGAAAAAAGGGGAAAAAAAATACTTACCTGTAACATTTGATGAAGTGGTTGTATTCGTGGAAGAAACAGCTCCGTAGAATCCTTGCAACAAATTCAACCCAAAGATTATCGCAGCCAAAGTCGGCCGCATCTTCAACAATTCAGTTTTCGGCAGATAACCAGTGTAAGAGATGATATTTACAAATTATTATAGAGATGAATAGGTTTTAAGGCTCTAAGATCGACAGTTTAGTAAAGATAGTTCTCGATTTGACAAGAACGGGCGACTGACGAAAATGCAAATTTTATCGAGTATTACCAAATATTTTGATATTTCAACACCGACTGTTTTAACATTTATAATTCATAATTTATGACCGAACACACGTTCGCACATACGTAACAGGCAGTTTTCTCTCAGATAGAGAAACAAAACAGAGTCAAAACATAAATTTTCTTTGCAAAATTGTGTTCTTTATTTTGTTTTGGGAACAGAAGATTGGACACTGAAACCAAAAGCAGTTTTTTTTATGGCGGAAATTCGGGATCAGGGGCGTGCGCAGTAGATAGAACAGCAGGTGTTTCCAATATCCTAGAAACCAGCAAACACAGAACACAGAGATGCAAATTGACTAACATGATTCTTGAATTTGCCTTTATTCTTTGGGATCGTTTAGTAAAACCCTTACTGTGAAGAAAGCATGTTTTATGAACTCAAAGCACGAAAGTCTAGATTCCCTGACTGTATTTCACAGACAGCCTTTATAAGATGATGTCTTTTGAACCAAATAAATTTGAACCGACTTCACAAAACACTTGCACTGGATTTGGACACAACAACGTGAATAATTGCTACCAGTTTTTTAATCACCAAGGAAAAAAATATTGGTTTAGCGGCTGTGAGAAAGCTCCAAAACGGCCATTTCGAGCTCATATTATTAACAAAAGACGAATAACGCAGAACTGAGCCAAAAAAACCGAGAGAGTCACAAATACAAGATTCAGCGAACGTTGTCGCTCTACTTAGAAATTATTAATGCACAAACTTAGACTTAAACTAATATTTTAATTAGCCTTTTAGAGTTCAGCCCGCCAATGATGCATTACTGCAACGACTGTTGGATAACTAGATCACGTCTTCAACTTCTGCCCCTTACCAAGCTAGTGCAGCTCTCTACAATGCATGCTTAAGTTCGAGAAGAAGGTTCTTTTCCGCGTTGTAACTCTTATATTGATCCAAAAATATGACCCCCCTTGTTTTTTAATAACCTAGAATCTGATGTAAATATTATACAGAAAACCAAAAAAATGCAAACATTTTGCTTTGACAAGGACAGCTATCATTTATCTGTGTTCCGATTATTCAAGTTAAGTTCAGAGTTCCAGTTTAGCACAAAAACAGCCAAGTTGAGCTCTGTTTCTTGCTTACCACTTAATTAGCGTTTATAAGCGGTCTGAAAATTTTGTTCACCGTTTCATTTCCCCGGCCAAATCACAACTCCTTCATACTGGCTTTAGCTAAATTTTGAATTAGCTTCCGTCATTCCAGAATAACTAATCCGATGATTAAAACCATTTTAAACTCGACTAATCGGAGACTCTGGTAAACCTGAAGGTTCAGCCACAGAGCCAAGTTAGCGCTAGTCCCGAATAAATCATTATACACGGAGAGTAGACTTCTCAAATGATTCCCATCCAATATCTCACCAGGCCAAGCTATCTACGAGACGTTAACCATTTTGTTGTCTCGCTGTTTCATGGGATTCGCTGTTTACAACAATTGCTATTTTAGTTTGATGAGTAACAGAATGTCAAAAGAAATAGTCCGGAGCCAATGAGCCAAAAGATTAAAAAGCTTGAGGTGCATGCAGTTTGTTAGAAAGTTTCGTGGCAACACCCAACACTCACTATCAGGTTCTTATCACTGAGAATGGAACCGGATCTGCAACTCACTGAGCTAAAATTTAACTTGGTTTGGAAAAGCTGATTAGCGTCAGTTTAACAATCTAGCTAATCAGTCTGAGATGGTTTTATCTATATATCTATATAAGAGCGCCATTTTCCTCATTTGTACTATAAATAACAAAAACAAAACCATTCTTGTTTTTCGACCTTACATGGCTTACTTAACGCAAAATACAGCTTTAATATATATTTTGTTAGTGTATTACCACTCTTCCTGTTGCAAACATACTACTCAAAACTATCGAATCACTTATTTATACTGAAACATACACTTTTAACACCAGAATTAAAAACAAAATACGTCTTCCTAAAGTCAAACGCAATTTGGGAAAACAGAGACTAGCCTACCACGCCGTCAATGACTGGAACACGTTACACTATGCATGATTTAAAATCATCTAACACTGTAAAAGAGTTCTAAGTTAAATCTTTATAAACATTTTCAGTACTTTCAGACTCCATGTTACCTTACATATTTTACATTTAAAACAAATCAATTAGATATTGCAAATAAGTGTTTTTATAGTGCACGCGTTTGCCAGATTTTGAAATATTGTAATCCATTTTTGGTTTTAATTGGTATTTGTAACATGTTTTAACTCAGGAACTCTCTGAAAATTGCCTATGTGAGAGAGCATCCTGACTAAATATTGTTATAAATCAATTATAAAAAAAGCTCCACCGTTGTCGTATAGAGAAAGTTTGTGACGTCATAGTGAAACACCAGGTACGAGAATGACAAGATGGCCTAAGGAAAATTAGTAGTTAACATGTTTGCGTTAGATGGATAACTTGTCATCATTAAGCTCAACTTTTCGACAAGTTACAGGAAAGTTCATTTGTTGTTTTTTGTTTTATAAACTCTTTTTCGAGGAACAAAAAACAACAAATGAACTATTTCCCGTAAGTTAACGAAAAGTTGAGTTTATTCTTAACGATTGCAAGTTATCCATCTAACGAAAACATATTGACTATTTATTCTTAGCAGCTAAATTGCCCCAGGTCATCTTGTCATTCTCGTACCTAGTGTATACTCAAACCAGACTCAAGCTTGCCATATAAAGAATTGAACACAATTCAATACAATACAATACAATACAATACAATACAATACAATACAATACAATACTATACTATACTATACAATACAATACAATACAATACAATACAATACTATACTATACTATACAATACAATACAATACAATACAATACATCTTTATTAATTCCTCTCAAAGGGGGTTTTCAGAATAAATTTACAAAAGATTTCGAACTATAGTGTGTATAATGAAAAATTGCAATAAAATGATAACCCGTTGGACTGGCAAGTCACATATTTTCTAAAAAACGAAATTTGGCTGGGTAATTGACATTACTCTTTAGTCCAATCTAGCGAAGGACGCTGAACACCATCGGCCTACTTGTCCCTTATACAAGAGAGGGGTGTGCAACTCAGCTACTTACCTATCCCCCCATGGGGTGTATGGAGTTTCTTTTCTAAAGATAGATTGTTCGAAAGTGAATTAGCGCTAATCCGGGATTACTGAAAACTGAAAGTTTCAACAATACTTATAAGAACTGGATCATATTTCTAGTTGTAAAATATTTAACTTAGAAAGTCACTTTCGAACAACTGGAACCAGACCCCTAAGTTTGTAATCGACGTGATTGCGCTCAGTCCCCGGCCCCGATAGAACGTCGAAAGACTAGGCCAACGGCTTAACATCCCTGTCCACGGACACTTGTTCAAATGTAGCTTACAACTTAATAAGTCTCAACTTTCTAAAATAAATAAACTATTTTTGTTGCTGTAAGCTCTTTTGTTAAATTTAATATGAGTACAGGTAGTCCCTGGTTCATCTTCTGGTCAGAAAATTTGTATGCGCTAATCTTGGACGTGATGTGAAACCTACAACTCCGTCAATAACATTCTCTCTCTTTTTTCTCTTATTTTTTTTTTATTCGGGCGTGCAAGAAGGCCTAATCACAGGTTAGCTCAGTGGAAGCAGTATTATTATTGATGAAATTGTTACTGCTGTTTTATCAAATAAGGTAATCCAGAGAAAACAATAGTCAGAGTTTTGGATTTTAGAAATGCAAAACAACAAACGGAACGCATGACTGCACAGGCGGTCACTTGCCAAAGGTTCATTACGGTTTTTCAAATTATGCAAAAATCAGAGTTTCGAGTCAAATAGATTTAAACGGAGCGGCGCGAAGGTCAAATTGGAGTTAAAAGTGGCAAATCAGGAGAGACAGCATCACGTCGAACTTCTTCTAAAGATTTTCAATCGATGAACCTGATCTTATTTTTTCACTCTAAAGACAGGCAATTATGTCTCACAACCAGACATTGCCATGGCAACTTGACGGGACTCAAATACTCCTTATCTTTAGCATTCGATTGCATTTTATACAAAAACTAGTCGGTGCATGAACCTCCTTTTTTATTGCATCAAAATCGTTTGCACTCCAAGGGGCACATAAAAAGAAATTTTTGAAAATTTTGTCTTAATATTCTGAAATGTTAAGGTGCCGCAAAAATCAGTTGACAGAATTTTTAGAATTTTTAGAATATTTTTTACAAATAATCCTTGATAAGCAAAAAATTTTGATGCAATAAAAATGGAGGATCACCGACTACTTTTCTGCAAAATGCAGCCAAATGCCAAAATAGGCTGTATTTAAGGTCCTGCCAAGTTGCCATGGAAACAAAAATTTTCCGATGGGAGTACAAGGGTTGATAAATTGAAAGTTTATACAACACCAGATAACAAAACCCAGCACAAATCTATCGTGATGTACCTAAAGTACATAAAGTTCAGTGGCACAGCGAAATGAAAAACAGTAGGGAGCCACCTTAAATGAACGTCACTCCACCGATACATCCATAAATGGTGGCGGCTTGTTGAATAGGAATGTTTCTTTGTTTTGTAGTAATATATTAAACATCGCCACTTTCTGGGGATTTTTCCTCGTAAAATATCGAATCATCAAGCGGCATTTTTCTTGATTTTTTTAAAAATCTTGGGTTAATAAAAAGGGTATACGTATATTAACGGATTCAGTACTGAAGGTATGCGATACTATTCAAACAGTTTGATCAGTATTATCATTTTTTACTGATGCGTCTTATTACATGAACCGCTCTGTAAATATTCGCATACTGTTAAACTCTCCTTCATCACTGGTCCTTAGCAATCAAGTCATACCGTTGTGCGTCTGGTGTTAAAGGCAAAGTATGACGTCGATTTTGCACTTACTCCACGTATTTTCTACGTTATATTTAATTTTAAATCTTGTCTTGTTTGAAGCAATCTCATTCAACTATTTAGTGTTGCAATTATAAAATTATTCACAATCTTGTTCAAACTTACCGGCTTTTTCTCCAATGTGTACAAATACTTAACAAATACTCTCCCACGAGGTTCGCACTTCGCTTACTTGCTCAGGCCTACTCACTAAAACAGAGTTACAAAGGAATAGTCACCGGCTGATGTTTCAGGACTGAAACTTGCGTACAGATTCAGTTCAAAAAAAGAAATTACAAACTCAGGCCAGTGTTGCTAGACACCTTTAACAAGTGAAACATTATGCATTAGAGAGATTAAGTATTACGCACACGCGAAACCGCAAACGGCAGGGGTTGAAATGAGACGCAAAACTCTTTGAAGTATCGCTTGCTAAGACTGTAGAAAATTCCCTATCTTCTCTAGAGGATCGAAAACAAGTAATTTCGTAGAAAAAATGAACTATTATGCTGTCTAGTCTACTGAAAAACTTAGTAGTTAGGAGATCATTTTTGCCGTTTACCGTTTCATATTTACGTGGCGGTTTGTTCCCCATTAGAACACGACTACGGACTAGAACTTCTATGTCTGACTTCATGGTGTACAAGTGAGGGTGGTAGGTATTGGTTTTTGTCTCGTAAGTGATAGTCACAAGTATCAGATTGAAAAAGTATTCAGTACAATTTTGTCGGCACATTAATGGAACTGTACGATAGGATTTCAAGTGGTCAGTTGTGAGTTTAATTCGATTAGCAGCGTACGATTTTGGTTCAATTTCCCAATTTCTTCCCTTCCATGACGCACTGAGTTAAATTAAACGGCTCAGTAAACCCTAACAAATCCTGCAAGGAAGTTTCCTTTTTGTGACTGCATCTTTATTTTCTATTGATACCCAACTCTCAGTCATCAACCTGACTCACTCGTATATAGCAAAAACCCGCATAAAAGAACACGTGTTTTGGGGGTTCAGTCTGATGCAGTTCTTCTGTAACTGGTGCTTAGTAAGAAAGCAGCCTGAGTGTGTTTTTAAGAGGTTCCTGAAGATTTAACTCGAAATAATATACTATATACACTACCGACTTGATATTTTTCATTAATACGCAATCACAATGTCTTATGAACACAAAGGCAATATTTCTTTAACCTTTCTGGTGAATCAGTGTACATGTATTTGTAATGGTCCAGCACGTTTTACTAAGATCCACTCACGGTTTTGTCTAGTGTATTTTGTACCTGATTTTTTAAATAGGAAGCTGTTTCATTTGTTAGGCTGATTTAGTTCTTATATGCATGATACTTAATTGACCAAATTTCAGCCTGAGTGTTCTTAATCCACGCGTTCTTTTATGTAAGTTTTACTGCATATACAGTTTACTCACATCAGCAGCTTGTTGTATTTTTTTCAACTAATAATCATTGAATTTCAGTACAACAAAATTAGCCGGCCAGCTTTAGCCCTACTTGCACGTTCAAATGATTGTTTCATGATGAAAATATGTTTTGATATGCATGCATGCCCTGTATTAGTTACAATTGACGGAGTTCTTCTTTTTAACGACGACCTAATTTGTTGAAAGAGATATAAAAAAAATCATTTTCAGCCACAAATAAGTCTTATCCAAATTATCTAAAGCGCCTTTTAAGAAACGATATCTTGTTTAAAAACAACTAAAGTTTTAAGTTTTAAAAATAGCGTATCTTCAATAACTAGTTTAACAGCCGGGGACAGCTAAGGAGTGCATTACTGAATTTTTTAGTTTAACGATATTTTTACGGGAGCACAAAAAAGTTCTCAACAGCTGCCAAGTTAAATCAAGCTTTCACGCAAAGAGTGCATCATGAAATTGAACCTGACCTTCGTCCCTGCAAACAAAATGCAATTATGTTTTTAAAGATAAATTAAATTCTCTTAAGCCTTTTCATTAGTTTGTTTTCAGTATTTTATCAACTGCACTCATTCTTAAAATTATTTAATCAACAAGTGATCTAAGCAAGTTTTGGGCTATTGTTCGAGGTGCAAAACAGTCAAGTTTGACCTCCCGCGGTTTCTCACCTTCAAATCCTTTCAGTTTACAAACCAAAAGCTTTCATGTCATTGTCGCTTAGTTCCTTTAATTGAAAAGCAAAATGAAGTTCATTTTTTCATCTCACTAAGGTATTAACTTGAAATCTGTACATGATAGTACTGATTCTCCAGGATTATGGCGGGGTCTTTTACGTAAATCAATTACCCAAGTTTAGGTAAGCATTGTACATGCGTTTTCACACGTAATTTTTATTCTGTGATGTTTTAGGAACCATTTTGCCTTTTTGGCACAAAAATTTTAAATGCAACAATCAAAAATAAACAGAACACGTTTTCATCGAGAATTGCTACTTTGCTTCTAATTTCTACAATGCTCTGTAATCAATGAAAACGAAATGCCCATAACAGTATCGCTTCAACTTTGAAATCATACAAAGAAACGCTTATTCAGCAGTTCAACCGGTTCACAACAGTCACAACAAAACCGTATTAATAACTACGACAAAAGTTAGACAGAACAAAAACAATGGCTTGCTAGATGTAACCTTTTGACATGACAATGATATAAAGAAAATATTGCTGCAAACTAGGTCGAAGGCTTGCATTTTTCCAACAGATGTTGAAAGTATGAACCTAAATCTGGGCCGTTTTCCGCCATCTTTCTCTAGCGGTAATCAGCGGTAACTGGACACCACCGGCAAACTAAGAAAATTCTTTAATCGTTTGTGTTGATTCTTGATTTAAAACCAGAGTTTATGGGCATATTTCATAATACGACCGAGCCCACACACATCAGATTTAAGGTTTTGATAAAGATCAGCCACTCTACAGGATCTGAATGTGCGTGCCAACTCAACCCAAGCGGGACTGAATGCATATTAGGTGGGTAACTAGCTTGTGCTTAGTAGTCTCGCACAACGTTTTATGCATTTGATAAACGTTTTATCAGTCAAAAGCGGAAATTATTTCCACCTTATTTCCACTACTGTTTTCATTGCTGAATCCAACTGAAATAAAACTTTCCTGAAAGCGTTGTTTTCGGAACAGGAAGTAAAATTTTCCTAAAGGGATGTATTTTGTTTTGCCTCCAGCAAAAACGAGAAATCAGATCCTCATTAGCGTATAATTCTAACTTACTGATAAATACCTGGAAGTAGTGGCTTTCCGACTACAACATACATGTGTCTTCAAGCCTACAAAATACTTGCGTGGTTTGATTTGATTTTTCCAGCAGGCGTGTTTCCATATCAGTGACCAATATGTACAAATTTATATATATCCACGTGCGGACTGGTCGGTCCCATGTGTTAAAACCTAATTTTCTCTTCATGAACCATACATAAAATCGGCTATATGTTTTACTCAGTGAAATACAATTTGAAACTGTACACTTCTCTGTGACGGAAATTGTACCGATTCACATATACTTTTATTACTGGCATAAGGCCCACACACAAACCATGCCAATCACGGCATTCAAAGCTGGAAGTCGTTTTTGCTCTGGTTTCCTTTCACACGGTTGTTTGAAAGCTGCACAAGTTTAATGTAATATTCGGATACAGCTGTAGCTCGTCTTTTAGCGATACATAGAGTGAGATATTCCACCCATGTTGCACTCATATACCAAGATCATACTAGGTTGAGGAACTTTCCACCAAGAATCAAGTGTGGAAATACCACAAGGTTTATGAAGGAAAACCCCCTTAAAAGAAAAAAAAGAAAAAATCGCGACTGAACTTGCATCGAAACTTACTATGGGTAGCAAGAGGACTTGCTGTAGCATGCCAGAAAATAGCTTGCTCCAGTTGAGTCCAAACGTGAGCTCGTTCAAAGTTGATGTATAGTAATTCTATGAAAATCATGCAACGAGGTCCAAACCAAGCGAGCTCAAGTTGAATGCAAGAGCTAACTGAACTTGTGTTAAAATATGTGAATCTGGTCTGGCCAGGGCCAGCTTAGATGCATTTATGGCAATACATACTAAGCACTCTGCATGGCACCGATTGAACAAAGGTTTTTCGGGACAAATATCCGGCGAAACAACTTTCAGTTTTATTTTCAAAACTATAATGTATTATAACTTTTTGTTGTTAATAACCACCAAATCTTTGATATACTGTACCCAATAACAATCCCGTTAACAAAATCCATGGAAGTGATTAAGAAAACCCAGATACACTTTAACGTTTAGTACTACACCAGAAGAAATACATGTACGGCAGCATGAGACTTGGAATTGAGCTTCTGCATGCCAGTTGTCTCCCAGTATAACATTGAATAGTCTGTGTTTAGAGTTGACGAATAATTCCATCAAAACTTAAAGTCTTAAACCAATCCTTTCAACACAAGTTTCACAAGGAAATTTTGTTTTGTTTTGTGGTCGCAAATTGTTTCTGGCTTTTCATTATAATGTTGAAGTTTTTGCTGAAATTTGTGCTAGTTAGAGTAACAGCTTAGTTGTTTCAGAAGAATTCTCAGTAAAAGTAGAAATCTGTTGGAAATTCTGATCTGCAAATAAATTAGGCACAAACTTTACCAACTTCTTTTCTTTACATTTTGCTTCCCGACACAGTTTAAAAACACATCTAAACAAGAAGAAAACAACAATAAAAAATGATGATGCTGGTTGAATTTGTTTCGGAATAGACTTTATTAACTAATTTTTGTAAAAGAACATCTGCTTTTAGGGCTGAGTTGAATGTTCATTTTTATCAGTTTTCTTTAGAACCTGAACTCAGGATCTCTAAAAGCGTTTTGGCAGTTTCTGGGATTGTGTTAGTTTAAATGCATGTTCAAATGTCGTTCCCCACATCTAACTCAGCATTGCTATTGCCTGTTGACCAAAATCAAATGTGCATTAAAATGTACTGGATCTTTTACGATATTTAGAAGCGTTTCCTGCCGTTCCACTTTCAAAACTTGTGGAAAAAAAATCGTGGCATTTTGTAGCCTTATTAATTTATAAAATAAGGTTCTTACGAAAACACTAAATAGTACATTTCTTGAGGGAAATGCATTAATCATCATCAGCTGATCATCAAAATTTTTCAAAACGCCAACTACACAAATTACAAGAACTTCATATTTTTCCCACCGAAACTGTTTATAATCATTTCTTCTCATTCATATCAATGTAATAGAAAAACAACGTCTTTTTCCAAATTCTCTGATTAAAACTGACGAGCAGTAATAAGAAATCACATTGGACCAAAAGTGTGGGAAACTTTCATACTAAATTTGAATTGGATTAAGCTGTTGGCTTACCGGTAGTCGACGTACTGCTATTTTAACTGATTGAAAATATACAATAGTGCACGAAATGTCTAAATAGTCAATGCAATATTCTATACCTTCCCTTAGTCTAAGCGTGCGAAAACGAATTTTCCTTTTTAATACTTATCAAGAAATTTATTAACTATAACTCGAGCCGTTTTAGCTTATGGGTATGAAAGGCAAGTATATGGCAAGGAACATCAAACTTCGTATTGATTTTCTAATAAACTAGAGGGTTTGAATCACTGCTTTAAAAATCAATCCAAAATGGACGTCGTTTTTATGCCAATAGAACATTATGTTTTTAACAAAGGTTATTGCAGTGTTGTATTGTATACGTGGTTCCCTACATAACTAAGGTAATAACGTCCAAAAAGTTGGAGCCGCGTTTTTCTCAACTTTCCGCATAACAAGATAAAATGAAAATAAAGATAATGGCTCGATTTTCTAACAGTGACATTCAATCTGTAATCTTTAATCTGGTCCTAGATATACCCGTTTAGTGAATCGTCCCTGTTGTGAATCGTCTTCTATTCCAATGGAGGAGTATGGTTTAACGATAGGGTCTTTCTCTTGAAAAGCCACCGAAACGGTTTCCTAACAATCAAGTTGCTAGAATATTGCACGTTTTGTTGTCGAAACTAAAATTTCAAAATTGACTGTACAATAAATAGGTAGAACTGATTGTGAAAGGTAAAATACAGCCTTGTATTTCAAAAGAGTGTTCAAGGTACAAACTTATAGGTACAAACTTGGATTCTGGATGACCTAATAGTTCACTTGCACCGCTCTTCTACACGGGCCATGGGAATAGCTTTGTATCGTGAAAATATTACACAGAACTATTTCTTGTTTCCAAATCATGAAACAATCATGTCGAAAAACTCCAAAGGTCCTGTTATTGAATAGCACTGACAAGCCCACCGAGAATCTCAAAGGACCTGGCTATTAAGGGATCGCGCATCTAATCCATTACCTTGTAACGTTTCACGAAACAACCTTGGTTTGAATTACCGAATTTTGTAATTCTAGTGTGGGTGCTAATGTGTTTAGCTGCATTTGGCACAATGGGAGTACGCTTTTTAACGCGCCAGCTAGTGTCAAAAACCTGGAAACCGAGCTTTTCCTGCTATTTGCGGCAAGTCGTTCAAAGCTGCATTTTTTAGACATCCGAGTTAACCTAATAAAAGAAATGGTTTCGGAACAGCATGCGGATTATTTTGAAGTATAGCGGTTGTTTTGGAGCACGTAGTGGAAATAGTTTTTGGTAATTTTAATTTCCTCAGCATTTTGCTTAAAATCCAAGATTTGTTTGCGCCCTATTGCAAGGTGTGGCGATTCGAGGATTAAGCAACAAACATTGCAATAGAAAACGAAACAAGAGAAGGCTGTGTATCGCGTTCAACAGCTCTGTGCAAACATACCCCCTGAAAGAATAAAAGAAATTAGGAGGACAAAAGAGTTATTAGGATAACACCTTCAACAAAGTTCCCCCACGAAGTTCAGCAAAAGAACTTTTAAATAACTTAATTTAGCAAAATGCCTGTTAATGATAGCTCTTAAAGACTTTACCGTAACTAAACTTTAGATACTCATTGAAGTTATTGAGGTTTAAACGAATCACTTAAGATAATATGGCTTGCGGAAAACGGGTAATTCGTAAAACTCAAACTGACTGCAAGATTGGGGAAACGGACCGGAGACAGAATTAAGACACCCGTAATTAGTGTGCTAATTAAACAATTACACGCTTGCGTCTTGTGACACTGTAGCTTTGGATCGAACATGTCAAAACAAAACTCCAATGATACATTGTCAGTCTTTTGAATGACTCGCTAAATCTTTTATACAGCTCTATGTTAAGCCACAAATTCTTTGAATTGCTCATATGTCTGTGACTGATTGGGTTTTGGGAGTCCTGAATATCGCTGTTAAGAACTAAATCGCACAGCAAACATATGGTGAACGATAAAAGCTTGCTCGCGGAAGTCTTATACACGTTTACCCTCTCTGCGGGCTGCTAAAAGCCTTATGTGTTTAGGATGATAGAATTTAGCATATATCATTTCAATATATACTATACATGTCAATATACTTCAGCCGGGTTCAAGTGGAATGTTCAGAAAAAGTCAAAAACTTGAAAAGATTATATTAGTACGTATAACTAGTATTTAGTTGAAGTGGTCCAGTTTAATGATCGGAACTCAAGAAGGATTATGTATCATTTGATGTGAAGCAACATAAACTTTTAAATTACAGGGGCGGAGCTCTGATTATCGAACTGTCAATCACAATCCAGGTGGCAGAATACTTTTCGAATTATCTTTCCTCCAATTACTTGCAAGATATTGACAGTAAATATATCAACGAGTAGTGGGGACAAATTCGGGTTAATTGACCTCGTCGCCTGTGTTTCTTTAATCAAATTCCAATTAACACTCTGCGGCCTGATTGGTCCCTTTCTCCGGAGCTGTCTGTTTGAAGTGCGAGTGTTCCTCGCAAACAAGACCTCTCTTATGACGTAACGAATTAACGCCGCAAGTAATTCGAAAATCCTTTTTGGCTACAAGACGCCCCGCGTACATCAAACATCTCATTCTGTGTGAACCGCCGGCCAGTAAACACCTATCAAATTTGTATTTCGGGAACACACTACCAAAAAAGGCATTCGTGCAATAATTGCTACGAAACGTTCACTTGTTTAGATTTGTTGCTGGAGGCTTTTATAGTAAACCTGAGTGCGAATGAGTTTTGCAACGAGAATGTCCTCGGGGTTCAGCTCGTCGTTTACTATTGACAATATACTAGCAAGACCTACGTACAGAAGATGTGTTCCTTATACAATACCACACCCGTATTCGTACATTGTTCCTTCGCCTGGCTATATAGGTAAGGAAGCTTGAAGATCTTTCATTCAGGTATTTAAAAGTAAATTTTCTGAGAGTGAGTTAGATTTTTATTGTTGCACACTGACACATCAATCGAAGTTGAGTGTCCTAGCAGCATTAAAACCATAATGGGGTCATAACGTTTTTTAATGTTTCGTTTATTTATTTCTTTTGTCAAAATAATTTTGACTGAGTGTGCCACATTTCTAAACTTAGTTAAGATTCATTGTTTTTGTTATTGCTAAGAACTTAATTCGTTGTGGAGTATCAGTTTGAAAGAGAAAGATTGAATCTGTGAAAACCACATAGCATTTCCATAACATATGGCTCACAGCCCGAGCTTGTCGGATGTACAAAGATGCCACTTGACTTAGTCCTGAAGGTTTGCTTTGATGGGGACCGATATGAGCGGAGAACATGCTTAATAGTATTTTTTTTCTTCTACAGCCGCTGTGGGTTTTCCAAACTATGGAGATTTTCTGCGTTCACAACCAAAGCGAAAACGGAGACATCGCACCATATTCACGGAAGAGCAGCTTGAGCTATTAGAGGGCACTTTTCAAAAGACGCATTATCCGGACGTATTGCTGAGAGAGGAGTTAGCGATGAAAGTTGACCTCAAGGAAGAAAGAGTAGAGGTAATTATGCTTGTACTTTGCTTCGACGGTTCTCACTCTCAGAAAGACTAGAGATGAAAGAGAGTAAGTGATATCTCGATAATCCGTAGGATATTTGGTGTAATAGTAATAGTTTTTGAAAATCGCTGTAGGGAGGAGAGGTTAAGAGCTCTCCATTAACTACGATGTGTGAGCTCTCACTGAAGAGTAAGTTGAAAAGAGGTAGCTGGTAAGATCTTAGAGCGCTGAGTTTCCGCCTAATTTAAATTGCGATTTAGGAAAACCGAGAATGCGCTTGCACAACGCAAGGTTTGTTTTGCGTTTATTTCAAAAAAGCTTTGATTGTGCCACACGTCTTTGAGAGACAACCGCATGTTTGGACACTTAATGGGGCCACTGAAAAGGGTGCCATTTGGGTGAAATAATATAGTTTGTTTGTCGCTGTTAAGCCTTCCAGGAGAGGTGCGAATGAGGTGTTGGAGACTAAACTGGTTATACGGTTATATGGCTCGTTGCAGACACCAATGTGCAGATCATCTGTGTATAGTTTAGAGCGATCCTTCGCCTTTACCAAATGGTTTGTTTTCTCTACTTTACTATCACGTTTCTGTGCAAAGGTTAATCTCAATAATTGTGGAACAAACACAACTGGAACACTGTTGTCAATTGGCTAAGATTGATGATTTCGCGGGAATGCTGTTCTGTCCATTTCGCGACCCGCTAGCATTATGCGGCAATTTAAATTTGTACTTTCTAACAAAAAAATAGATTTTCATCACCTCAAACGTGTAACTTACGAACCGCCTTAAGCGTTACTAGTACTGGGTTGCATTTCAAAGTTTTGACAACAATAAGAGCGATGTGTCAGTCCAGTCCATTCAGCGACTGAATACGGCTACACAGTGATTTATGATATGTCTGGGTTCCCTGTCGTATGGGAAGCGAAACCTAAAGCCAACATTCCATTCTTTCAGTTGTTTGTGTCCAAACATCAAAGAACGCTATTTTTTTTTGGTTCAGCCAAACACCGAGGTCCTGTTTTTTAATACCGAAAAATGTTCCAAACGAGTCAAGAGAGGCCTTTCTTTGGATCGGAAATGCTTAGTGGATTTGTACAATTCAAACTGTGAACATAGTGGCTGTTGTTTGCGAGAGCGAAATCCTGATTTCTTAGGTAAGTCAAGATTTGGCCATATGCAATGATAGATTAACAATAGTATTTGCTATTTTAGATAAATCTGTGCTGTTCTTATTCATAAATTTTGCTCCACGGTTATTAAAATGTTGATGAGCTCGGCGCCTGTAGTCCCGCAGTAGGAATTCACACGTGCCTCAAACAGCCGCAATGTCGCCCCAACTGCAAACATCTCCACACGAAGTCTTTATTATTAGATTTCACAAGTCAGTGACAAACTTAGTAAGGTACTATAGTTCACTTACCAGTTTCAGTTTGTGTTCAGTCTTTATGTAACTACAAAATAGCAAAACGGAATCGATTACCTTCGTTAAAGAGGAGCATCTGATCAAGACGATTCTCGGGTGGGGCCGTAATTCAAGTTCATACTAGCGAAGTGCTTTTACACTTTGTTACCCAAACTTTGAGGCTTCCAACTTTACTATTTAGACAAATTGATCACTGTCTTTTTCTCTTAGCGGCTGTGAAATTCTTCGTTGCGGTTAGTTCCTGTGAAAAGAGCCGAATGACCTAAATCAATTTGAGTGTATTAAATCAGTTTGGGGCGACCTTGAAGTAGATTTCTCTTAAATTTTCGGCTTTAAAGTTTTACGATTTCGGAACTCGTGTAACATTAAAGATCATTTAAAAGCATGGAAAACTAGGAATAGTGTTTTACTAGATTCAAAGACAATCAAGAGAAGCCTGCAAAGATTCAACGCTTTTGGCAAGTTCTCGTACATTCTGTCGATGTGGCTTCTTGAACTGAGCAAGGTTTTAACAGGCTTCTTTAACATGAAACTGAAGAAGAAAATAGCTGTGCAATGACTATGGCTTACTTCAAGTCCTGCAACAACTGGAATAATTCCAGTGATATTATTGAAGAGACATTCTTTCATTAGGAATTAACCGACTGGAAAAGATCTGAAAGTTTGAGTGTTTCATAAACAAGATTTTGCCACGCTATCACCACGTTTTATAAACACAAACATGGCTAATTAAATCAAGAATATTCTCTGTATTAAAATTTTGGCTTTCATATATTCTTACATTAAACATGTTCTATTTTTTAACCCAAAAGTTTGTTTTAATTTAACAAAGCTTCAAGTTAAATAGTTTGCTGAAACGGCGAATACGTGTCAAAATAGCTAGTGCTTACGAACGGTAATTCGAATTTCGCCATTTTGCAGTTGCCTGCGCGTAATTGCTGAAGTTTCTCTGGTTAACCAATTGATATAAAAACACCATTTTCTAATTATCAGGAAATTTGCTTATTTTAATTTTTTAGTGACAATACACACTGTTCATTACATAAAAAGACAACGAAGTATCGTCTTTATCCGGCAGTTTTTAATGACTTAAACAAGTACTACCTTGCTTTTCGCGACAGAAATACTGTCGGTTTGTCTAACATATTTCGGTCGCATACACCTATGAAGCAATTTTTTAGGTTAATTGTTCGAACCTAAAACGCTAACATCGTTTTAGCTTAGTATATTTTCCATCACTGCTTATCAACTCTGTACTGCATAAACAAGTTGTTCGGTTCTGTTTGTAGCTAACCAAGCTGCCAAAAGTTCGCAAGGGCAAACGGTGTGATAAGAAAAGGAGAAGTTTTGCAGAACCATTTTGTATTCGTTTTGGAGCCGGTATTCACAATTGTCATTTCATCATTTAAGAGTAGAGTTGCGTTTCTGTTTCTACGGAATCAATGCTGAATATTTGGGTAGAAAAGAAATACTTAGACAAAGTTGTATGGGATCCTAGGATGTTTTCTGTTCGTAGCATTCAGATTTCGCTATGTTGGTTTTGCATCGAGTCAAAATGAAAGTTCACTGACATTTTCATTATAGGTTGCGACTCTCTGCATTTAGTCGCTATTAAACTTGTTATATCGTAAAAGTTCTTTTGATTAAAGCTTTCGGTGAGACCAGGCATGCATGTATATTTCTTTTATCCTTGTTTGCAATGAAACATTCTCGGATTATGAAGTGTTTGTTGAGCGGATTTTTGTCTTTTAAATTGATTCTTAAACATCGGCATTTTTCGTAATTTTGACCATTTATCTTCCCAAAGTGTACACAGTATTTATATTCGAAGATTAACTTCTGTTAATTTAAGCGTATGAGGCAAAAGTTAGCTTTAAAATGTTAGTTCAGAATATAAGGTATGCTGAGCAGAAATGGGATTCATTAATTTGAGTATATGACAAGCTTTATCAGCGATTTCAAATTTTTGACAAGGACGGTGACTTTCGGAAAAGTCGCAGTGGTCGCACATAGCAGATTTCTCTGTGGGGTATTTGCAGTAGTATTATTTTGATCTGACAGTGTGCAGTTTTGTCACTAAAAATAATCAGAGCAAACTTTTTCGTTTGTATCTGGCTGCGAGCCATTCAACAATAGGTCGTGATAGCTGGCGACGGAGAGTTGTTTGCATTTTTCTAAGTCGGCTTACCGGCCATGCAAACTTTAACACAAACAAACCGGTAGACACTTTGTCTGGTAATACATTTTCAGCTTCTGCAACTGTTGAATTAGTGCTTCTGGAATATATTATAGAAAGCTTACTTTCACTGAAGGAGTGAAGACAAAGTAGGTGTCACGAATTCTTGAACCTTTTCTCACACTGTTACTATTTAAATAATTATCAAGCTTTTTGTCAAGTAAACTTATCCATAAAGTGCTTTTTAACCTTGTACAGTAAGGTCTTCCAAGCATTTATACTGTTTGTTAGTTTCTTCTTAATCAAAGACGAACATAAAGGCAAGACATTCGTTAAAGCGAATCTTTGACTTAGATATTTAGTCAGTATCCAAATGAGTTAATCCTTTGGCTTTGACAACCTGGATTTGTTTTCGAGTCGCTGTATTTGAAAGTATTTTTTATCATACAGGCCTTCTTGAAATATCAGTTTTACTTAAACTCAACTAAGTATATATATCTCAAAAGAACATGGCACATAGTGAAATCTGAAAACAATGTTGTGTTACTGGATAAATTCAGCTCAGTGACCTATAGGTTATTCGAAGAGATCTTGGTTGGGCTGACTTTTTAGTTGTGTAATCGTTTTGCATTGTATAAGAAAGTGTCCCATTTAAAAATCTTACATTCTCTATCTTCTTTAAGTGCTATACAACTCTGTAGACTGGTTCAAACAAATTTGCTGACTGGTTTTCAATGTTAATTATCTTCGTAAAAGGGTTACAAAGCGGTTCTGAAATATAAGAAACCTTTTGATATGACATATTTAGGCATGAAACTTCAGTAACCCGCTCAGAACGTAAATCAAATCTGTCGATACCAAACCACAAATTAAAGAACGTGACAACTTATTGAAGTAGTACAATACTTGGTCCGAATAAATCAAGTTACATTTTGTTCACTACTGAGAATGATGCATACATGCTGTGCCACTATTTAGAAAGATGCACGTTTGAAAATGATCAGCATGAAGAAATAATGGTGTGTTCATTTCTCACATGCATTTGGAAATAGGAAAGCGACATTTGAGTTTTGGTCAATAATCTCCGGACATTAGCGTAAAAGGGAGCTAATCTAATAATTAGCATTCCTTCACATAACACACTGTTAGAAAGACCATTTAGAGGCGTTTGTAACAGTTTTTTTCTTTAAACTGTTCCGTTCCGTTTCAGTTACTGAATTAGCTGACCATATTCAGTTGATCACACATACATAAGCATTGAGAGAACAAGAGAACAAAGTCATATAGAGACAGCTGAGAATTCTTTTTAATGAATTGTAACCAAAGTCTTCTTTGTTCGCAGGTTTGGTTTAAAAACAGAAGAGCGAAATGGAGAAAACTTAAGCGGGAACAACAGAGTACAAAGAAAAGCTTAGAATCTTCGGTCACTTCTTCAAGTTTAAGCTGCGATAAGGACTTGGAAGAGAAGAACAAAAAAGACTCCACAATGTGCACTTTGGACAGTTTGAAAGAACAGGACTCAAATGAACTTGGTCGAAAAGAGCCAGATACGAACTCTCTTAGAAAAGATGTGTGTAGTCCTTGCAGCTAGTGTGTCGCAATAATTTTGACAATCTTCTTCTGAAAGGAGTGACTAGAAATGGTATTGTTAAATAGAAGATCTTTGTGAAATCTTTAATATAGCGAGTGTATATTTAGATATTTTTATACAAGTTTAGTTATATTTATTATCCTAGCGCTAGTCCGGGATAAAGCCCAATGCATATATCACGTTAGCATACATCACCATGGTTAGAAGACTGTTGCACTCCGGGGTTGCACTGCATTTGATTAATCTTTCTGAACGAAGCATTATATTTCAGTTCAGTTCCGTGATGGCGCTGCTTCAAATAATGTTCTCCTACTTTTTTTCAAAAACTGAGAAAAAACACTCAAATTATATTACTTTATAGTTTATATGAGAGTGTCAAAATCTTCAGTGTTATTACTGAAGTAATCATATTCTTGTTTCGTTACAGTTTTTCGTTAAGGTTTAAATTTTGATTTGTGTGAAAGTTGATAATATACATGTAAATGAGTAAGAGTTTTAAAGAATATCTTGCTCGATAATATTTCAGAATACCAAATACCTTTAATAATCTGTAGACCATGCATGCTCTAATATGATGTCAGCTGTAGCTTAGACTGGCTTTTGACATGACTTATTTCCTCCAATCTTTCTAATTTTCCATTCCGTTCCTTTTGTACTATAGAGTCTGCCATGGATTCAATAGTATTGCAACTTCTTATCAGGAGTTGTTAACAACAATCTTAGAATTTATCAGATTTTTTAATTTTGTATTAAAGCACCAAATATATGCTGTACCCTACCAATTTGTCTATTTTTACGTGTACATAGAATTCATAGCACTAAAATGTAAAACGATGAAGCATCACTCTTGCTACCTGCTGTTTTAGTAGTGTTTCACGTAGTATTCAAGTAGATATCTTGAAATCCCTCTAATGATAAAATACTATACCATTTCGCCCTAGAAACGGTTTAGGTTAAATCGAACTTCGCTGTGATTTTTCATATATATCGATATATAACAGCCTAGTCCCATTTGTAGTTGTAGTTGTACTTTGTTTTATTACGCTATTGTTGATTTATGTACCAACGTTCGCTCTGCTGCGTCAACGTTTTCTTCACTTACAATAATTGTTAACTTCTTCCTTTTAAGAACAAGAAAAAGTTTAGTCTTCAAGACAAGCAAAATGAAAGGTTAACTTTTGTTTTTTATGTAAACTGGTTCAAATGATTAGAACGAGTAACACCAATCGATTCTATGCTCTTCAAGACAAGCCAAATGGTGGTCTTTTGATCACTATATGGTTTTTGGTATGGTTTCTGGGAAATTCTTGATTTCTGCAGTTGTTTCAGTTAGAAGAACAAGTCGTCGGGAACGTCGAGTGTCAACAACCTGCACTCCTCTCCACTTGTACATAGCCAGATCTCTTAAATACATTACAATTTATAAATTATGTAACTTATAGAAGAGACTAACATGTAGCAGTATATGTATTGGTCCAGCCTTAAATGGGCTAGATTTCATACAGTTAACTCGAGCATTCAAACGATGAAAGCTCTTTATATAGGGGTTGGTGTAAGTCGTGTGAGAATTATTGAGTGAATATATAGTTCTTTGTCTATTTATTGAGATTGAAATGTTGTAAATCTATTCAGCTACCTGTGTGGCTATATTTTGGAAATTAGATCCTTGTATATTGCATTGGTTTTGAGGATCTTAGAGTCACATTATAAGCAGCGACCATTAATAAAACATTTGGGGAGTGGTCTAACTTTTTTGTGTTTGTCGGTGTCAAATCAATTGTTGCCGGTTTAAGAACTAGAATTTCAAATGTTCGATATGTGATTACAGATTTATAAGGCAAATCCTGGCTGTATTCCAAGTGAAAAGAGGTCTAAGTTCACAGAAACTGTCAAGCGGTCAAACATCAGTAAGTCGAGTGAAAGGATCTGTATAGAAGCCTGCTTCCGAACGAGATGGTATCAAAAATACAATTTTTGTTTAATCCTTTCCACAAAGGAAAGTATGATTGGAAAGCATGTTTCATTTTCGTGATATAGAACAAGTGTTTTTAGTTCATTTGCCTTTGTTCTTAAGTGGAGCCTCTCGGAAATGCAACAATAGCTTAAAGCCTTTGTCATTGTCTAACAGTAAATACAAAAAGAATTAGAGAAGAAATCCTGGCTTTGTTTCATCATAATACTAGATACTGATATTTCTTTGGAAGTTTGTTGTGGGTGCACGTCATAACAAAAGTTAAAATACTTTTGTCTTTTTAAGCTTTTGTGTGTTAAGATTTTCTCTTTTAATTTGCTACTGTTTTATAAAGTTAATTAGTGTAATTAGTTTAATTAGGGGAGCACATTTTAAAAAGATGTATGCCACTTTACAAAAAGAAGGCACTATACGACGTTTGGAGGGTTTGTCACAATTCTTAAGTAACTTCCGATATTATTTCTGATCACTTAGAACGAGAGCTCTATTTGTTCAGCTGTTAAGGACATTTTCAGTTCAAAATGTGATCTGGGCACACTTATTGTACTTTGTTTAATTGAACACGTGCAATTTACAAAGCAAGACATCGGAAGAGCTCGAGTGCTGTTCTGACGTTACAAATTCCAAAAATCACAAAATCAGAGTTTTAACTCCAACGTAACACGACAGCCGCAGTGCTCCTTAATGCACTACACACAACCAGTTTTTCCCTTTTCGTAAAATTATTTAGAATTTAGAACTTTACAATTAGTAGTGCTGTACTGAAGATTTTCAATCGCTTATTTAGAAGGACTTAAATTTCATTCGTGATATCGATAGTCAGAACATGACCAATTTAAACCTAATGCAAAACATTGTATTCCAAACACAGCTGACTTTAAAAGCAGAAAAGATAAAAGAGAACTTGGGCTATAATATTAGCGAGTATAGGCCAAAAAATCTTACATCATGATTTCTGGTCACAAATGCAGTCATCAAATTGACATAAAAACTTGCTGCATCTTTTCACAAAAGTCTTGTAGTGTAATTGTCTCAGTGGATTTACAAGGGTTTTTTTTTTAAATAACCAGGTAATTTTGGTTAAAGGTCTCCTTGTCATTAATTTTTCTCATACTTGCCCCCAAAACTTGTGCAACTCTGAGTCTTAGTGTTCTTAAATCTTATAAACCAACGGAAAAAGCGTGCGTGATGTTTTTCGTTTGTAAACACGTCACTTTGAGCTGCAAACATTGAAGGACAATTGTAAGAAAGCTTCAAGGATGAATGGTATCCCAAGTAGTCATTTGTTCACCTGATTTTATCAGCGCTCTTAAAAAATACAGCATCCCTTTTACGATGATAGAGTACTGAAGTTATCTTTGTATTTTGACACTAGTAAATCAGTTTCTTGTTTATTGATATCCAGCACTCCAATGAAGTGCATTTAGAAAGCGTGTGTGATCCAACACCAAACCGCTCTCGCAAAAACCATAGTTTTTTGTCAAAACAGTTAAAAATACGAGGTAAATTTAGTAATAACCAAAAATGAGCGAATAATGAATTGTAATTTCTCCTCCTTTTTTATTTGTTCAGCTCAGCTCAGTCGTATCAGTGTCAGGCCTGGCGCGGCATAACAATAACTCAATGAACAATATCAATATGCTTCGTTCCCTCCGTGGCTTAGTCAGTCACAAGTCAGTTTATCTTTAACAAATATTCTTTTAGACCGCTGACTCAAGCATAAGGGGTAATTTGTATTTGTGAAGTTAATTTCGATTCGGTACAGGGGGATAGCGTATTGGATAAGTACTTTTTAAAACTGAACAAACGTCACCGGCTCCATTACATGTGAATTGAGTTTCTCGAAAAAAGCAGTGTAGATGTCCGAATTTGTCGCAGTTGACTTGCATTTAACACTTTTGTTTTAGGTTTGTTGTCGTCCACCGAAAATTCTTTTGCATATCTGACATATTTTGATTTCAAGTGATCTTTAACTGCTAGATTGTCGTTTTACTGTTTTAAAAATTCTCTAGAACCAGCTAAATTTACCAAGGCGGCATTACCTGTAGGTTGGGGAAAATACGACACTTTTGTTTTAACTCTTCATTTGTCATATCTAGACACCAATTTTTCATCTGCTTTTCGGAACGCCTTTTATCGTCGAGACCTTGGGCCTGAATAACAGTGATAATTGGTTTAGAGCGGAAAACAATTGCTAAAAGTGTCAGTTTTCGGTTTCTCCCGATCCCGACCCGACAACAGTTAGGATTTAGCGATCTTGGTTAATCTTTTTGACTCTTTCATTACGCCTATGTTATTTAAGACCGCGCAAAAACTCGATAAAAGAACCACTTATACCTTAAAAATTGAATGTCAAGAACCTCGGTTAGTTTAAATTTTAACATACGGCCGAAGGTGTATTTTTAAAACAAACTGTTTTTAGGTGCTATGATATTTGAGACCTTACAGAACAAAACTATCATTAACTTAAGCTGTAATGACACAAAGAGCACTGCGACACCAAGGTTGAAAAAGAGAACAGATGGTCTGCGTGCGCCAATCAGGATTTTCTGACCAAGAAGCCAGTTAAAATGAGAGAAAACGAAAAGATTCCGATGAAATCTCACTCGGATAAGTGGTCTTGTTTCCCAATGCTTCAAACTTTGTTTCGCGATCACTTAGCAGGATTTAGGGACATTTTCTGTGATTGTACTTAAGTGGATCAACGAGCATAATGTGTTTATGAAAGAACTCATTAATAACAAGTTGTCAATCGGCTACACTGCGATAACCCTTCAAATTGGGAGTTCGTTGCGAAAGCGGCACACATTTTACATGGTTGAAATACCTTAATAGCGGTTAAGTATGATTTTGTTTATTTACATTGGAAAAAGGGCTTAGTCAGGCCGTTGCAGTATCATTTGAAAGTTTGATGAAGAAAACATATAGCTTATAAGTGTGATATTTCCACAAATGTCGAGAATAAAGTTGGACTGATGACTAAAGTGTTTCTGAAAAAGATTTTAGTCGCTTTTCTGTTTTCATATTTGTATTTTCGTTTTTATGTTTATATGGAATATATTCTTGTTTGGTCTTTGGAGAACAGATAATATACGTGTTGAAAAATTTGGGATAATTGGTCGCAACTCAAAAGGCTTTCAGAAAGTTTCCTCACAAAACTGATTTCAGTGAAAAGTCAAGAGGTTTTCTTTATCACGGAAGCTGGTTTGGCGGCTTGCACTCTTTCTTGGCAGAGCGGCAGATTAAGTGAAAAATGATGTGTCAGAACGACAAGAAACTTACATTCGATACAGGGGATTACATCAGATGAAATATTTCAGTACAGATTATCCTGAGATAATTATTACATCTACTGCGTACGGATGTTTAGCGGACGCATTAATCTTAAATCCAAAACTAATGCCCAAGAAAGTTGTGATAAGGCTGGCTAGCTAGGGATTTAAATCGGTAGCCTAAACTTAGTCAATGTTTAGGACTTTTAAATTTTCTACAGTCTAGCCGGGTTAAAAGCTCAGTGGAAGCGGGTTGGAAGACGGTCTTTTGACATTGAAGGATCTAGTACAGATCAAGCACTTATCTCGAGATTGCACGACTCAGCAGTGCTTACTGAAAAGAAAATAAGAAAGATTTGGTTATTTTAAAAATGGAAATGGATATTTTAATTGCTATCTCATTGTTTCGCAATTCAGTTCTAAGATACTTTGAACAATCATCATGTTTCATTTTTAGAAAGAGATACGACTTGGAAAGTTAATAATAGATTATGGTATTACCGATACAGTAGTCGGACATGGCAATAAATCAGTACTTTTTTGTAAATTTCCTAAATCATCTTTACTCTTTATCAAGAAAAACCGTGTTTGACCAACAACCATTAATCATGAACAAGACAGCCAAAGATAATAATTTCATTAGAATAGTATTTTTGTTTCTCTCTCTTCCACGATTATTTTTTTCCTTTCACTCCTAAGAGTGTTGATTGATGGATTGCTAAGCTCTCGTTGCTTGGCTCCTTACATTTTCTATTAATTCATCTCGGACAATTTGGAGTGAATGGTCAATTATTGTATTCTCACAACCATTTGGTTTGCTTTATACTAGGGAGAAGGCAGATGTTGGAAAACTTGGTAGGAATGAAAGAGTTAAACGGAGCAGTACGAAAAACTCCGCATACTTCGTGTGTAACAGAATTGGTACGTTTTTATAACAAATATATGCAAAGTCCTGCACAGGCAGCTGGTAGAGCCAGTACTGCAGATTTGAACCGAGCTATAAATTCAAAAGGTTCGTTCTGCAATTGGAAAACATAGTCTATTTTACAGCAAAGAACTCTCAGTCGAACCCGACACGACACTCGCAGTCAGTCCCTGCTGCTATCCGCTAGAATCTTTGTGCTATAAAGGAAACAAAACCGTTCCCAAATTGAAGTGTTTCAAAAACTGGTCCATGGTTTTGAAGCATCCGAGGGTCATAGCCCCAGACCTAACCCTGCTACTCCAACCC
>JAOBYE010467641.1:0-13549 GCA_025403585.1 Parazoanthus swiftii | reverse complement strand
GTAGCTGTGAACGTCTTTATTCAGAGGAAAATAATTGTGAAAATATTCAGGGAGTAATCCTCTTTTGTATAGATACATGAATTTCCCTACCTGGAACAAATAAATTTGATCGAGCCTTAGTAGTTTTAGTTCTGTGAATATCGGATCAGTGTGAGCATCGAACGTGTCCTTATTAATAATTCTTATTACTCGTTTCTGAAGAAGCACGAGCCGGTTAAGGTTGGAGGGGTATGTTGAACCCCATGCAATTATACAATAGTGAATATAAGGGTAGACCAGTGAGTAGTACAGTGTACGTAATGAAGACTTGGAAATGAAAATGTAGCGAGCTGTAGTGCTCGAACTCTTCTTGTTTGTGAACACTGTATTAGACAAGAGTGAAGCCTGTTGTTACAATTTTATTTTTTGCTATAATTCTGTTAAGATCTCAAAAAGAAAACAGATGATAAGGAGTGTCAAACTAACATACAAATTCAATAGGTATTACAAACAAAGAAAAAGTGAATATCAGCTATAAATTAATTATGAGAATATGGCAAGGATGTGTTATGAAATTAAATAAACCTTATTGATTATCAACCTGTTGCAATGTGTTCATCCTGCTGAAGGTTGCCAGATAAGCCAAGTACCTCTTGGGTGGGGCATGCGTCACATTACTGGAGCCAAACCCAAAGCTGCTCAGCCCAAAGCCGACACCTGTCCATGTGGTGATGCCCCCTCCTCCTCTGGTGGGCGGGGGAGCATGGCGGTACAGTCGCAAGCAGACTGGAAACAGCTCCAGTTCTGGAGTCGGGTCACCATTGGTTGGTGTGATGACCTTATCAAATAGTGACAATTAACAAAACTGATGTTTGACTACAGCACATTCTGTTTCACTTTATTCCCGAGGGGGGGGGGGGGGTTACTCTCCAATCACCATGGTGGGGATGCATGGCATGCTTTGTGAAATCCCTCACCCATTTTCAGACCAAACAATACACACTTCCCCAACCAATTTCGGATCAAATGTTAAAATTTATACCCATTTTTAGGGCCACAGTTACTTTTTGCATGCCATTATCATTGAACATCACAACATAACTGGCAAATCCCAATTCAAACAGTGAGTCTACGAACCTTTGATTAATGTTAATACACACTTTTTTCACAAAAAAATTGCCTTTGAAATCGCGATGTGCAATATACACGGAACCTTTTGTTTTCATAAGAGTAATTTGTATATTAACACAAAAAATACAATGTGAAATAACTCCCAATTTTATTAAAAATGGAGAACAACTCAAGACAAAAAGTTTGCTAGCTTCATACATTATTTCAGTCCACATTGATCCCTCATTTCAAATGGAGTCTCGCAGGTTTGCAATCACGACTGAAAATCTTGCATTTTCTTGAGTATTTCGATAACAAAAAATAATGTTTTACATGATTGAAGAATTTTTCATTTGGGCTTTGTAAGAGTTCGATCCACTCATTTATCTTTTGGTTTTTTGCACAAATACAGCAAGATTTGAATGAAAAAAGATCATGTAAATCTTCCACACCATCTCGATTCTTGTCACATGGCCAGCAACATCAACATAGGAAATTCATCTCAAAAAAACAAAATTATAATCTTGCACAGGTGTCTCGTTTGGCATTTAATCTTACCGTTCTTGGGAGGGCTGGACCCCCTCCATACCACTGAGCCAAAGCTTTCCACACTGAGTCAGGGATGATCTCAAAATCTCGACCTCGACTCAAAGGAATGTTCTTCTTTAGTTTTCCACCTTCACCAGTCAGGATCGCAATCTGAAAAATATCCACGGCAAATCATACAGTACCAAGCAAAATCAGCTATAGTCTGTTAGAGGGAAGACAAGCAGATCAAAAACTGAAAATTGATCATGTTAGTTTTATATTAATGTGTAAGCAGCAAATCTTAAACTAACAACTAAGCTGAAAAAAATCTTAATCCAAAAAAATTTTAGGTCTTCAAGGGTTGATTTATACACCCGAAAATACAGTACTTGACTTTATCAAAATGTTCAAATCTCCCTACCATTTCCTGAGATAATCAAGGATCCCCTGGCCTGTTTTTTGTCTATGTCCTGAATAGTTCAGGCTTTGTGCAGTTACAAACCCAGCCAAAAAATTCACAATACAAGTTGGCCACTCACTTGTTTGTTCTTCCTTTGCTTGACCTGTTTTAATTGCTCTCTGTTTGTGTGTGTGCATTTGTATGTTCCTGCAGATGATCTTCCACTTATTATATAGTATGTTATAATAATACCTCTGGCTGCAAAGATATTGAGTGGCTCTTGTGGTTATTGTAGGAAGTTAGTACCCAATTCTCAACATTTGCAGAGAGTAAAATGTAATAAATTTTGTCTTCTATACTATTCCTTTCTATTCTATTCTATTCTATTCTATTCTATTCGATTCGATTCTATTCTATTTTATTCTATTCTATTCTATTCTATTCGGTTCTATTCCATTCTATTCTATTCTATTCTATTCTATTCGGTTCTATTCAGTTCTATTCTATTCTATTCAGTTCTATTCGGTTCTATTCTATTCTATTCGGTTCTGTTCTATTCTATTCAGTTCTATCCTATTCTATTCTATTCTATTCTATTCTAGCTATTCTTTTCAGTTCTATTCTATTCTATTTAGTTGTTTGTTTTTATCATTCATGTAACTATTACTAAGGGGTACAAACAAAGGTCAGATTGCCACCTAAATAGTAAACTCAGAGGTTTTTATCACCTTTCTGGCATCTGGCTCAACCAAGGAGGTGTTATCAACTGGACCTGGCCCAGGCGTAGTTGAAGCACCAGGAGTGCCCGAGACACAGTGACCATTCATTGCACCACTGGCTTGTCCCATGGATGATGTTGATGTGACGACAGGCTGCGACTCACGCCGACTGATTGTCCTCGGTTTACTACTGTTCAAACTCCAAGTCTCTTCAGGATTGGCAGCAGAGACTTGAATCACCTTTGCTTGTCCGTTTGGTACCACACCATTCCTTTTGATAGCACTGGTTGAAGATCTTCTTGTTATCAGCTACACCCAGAAAGAAAACAAGGATGTTGTTAACATCAAGAATTCTAAACTGAATGATGAGAATGAGATGATTGTTATAATAAATTAATAGCAATATTTTCCAGCTTTTCAAGTGAGTAATTTTTATACACATCAATTTTTTAATTTTTGCTGAAAGTTTCTTCTTTTTCCACTTGTGAATGTTTTATCAATTATGATAAAGATGCCAGAACTTCATCCTATAAAAGCACTACAAACCTACATACAACTCTACAAACAATTGGCACAACATGTAGCATGTAAAAACATGAGTGAAAGAGTTTATGGTGACTAGTTTGTATGTCCACACATCACACCATAGTAAAATGTACCTCCACCAGTGTCATCTCAGCTTACGAGTGCCTTTAAATTGTCTAAGAATTTTAATACCATATTTTTTGGGCTAGCAGATTTTGGATTTGGTTTCACTGGCATCTCATTGTACTTGCTAGTCCTTGGCTAGCAAGGGTCTGGAAAACTTTCAAGCCCTGACACTTCTGATCTAACACACCTGGTAACTCACATACTGTTTCCAGTTCTTCCACCACTGTGTAGAAATCAGATACCAGACACTGCCGGGCTTCAATTCTTTCTGGTTCTCACGATCCAGCCAGCCCCTGGAATTGAAAGTGTTTGTTAGGTATGAAGAAATGATGACCAGTTTAAAGAAACAAAAGCAGTGGCTAATTAAGGGAAAGTTGCTTGCACCGGGGCAGTTAGCCCCTCCCTCCAAGAAATACCCAAACATTTCTACAGTTAATTACAGTCATACTTTAAAACCACTAGTCAGTATACTTACCTTACAACTTGCAGTTCAACTTCTCTTGTCAATGGTTTGAGTCCCAACACAATGTGGCACACCTGGTTTGAAGGAAAGTTCACACTGTTGCAACCCATTTCTTTCAAGTATTACAATGTCTGTTCATCCCGCATACACCCAGCTATAGATTACCTGAATCCCCACTATGCATCTGCATATCATTAGAACATAGTTGGCAATTTTTGTGCACTTCTTCAGTGTTTTTCTTAAGGCTTTGGAAATGGGGTACACTAAGTGGGAAAGCAGATACACCTGGGTTGGAAGTCATCAAGTGCCGAAGGTGCAAGCTTCTAGAGGGGTCTAGGGGCATCCCCCAGAACATTTTTGAAATTTAGAGTCCTGGAAAATGATGCAATTTTGTGCATCTGGTGACTTTAAAAAATTGCCAGACACCATTGCTGAGGAAAGGCAGTACAGCTACGGGGGAACATTGGTACAATGTATTGGTGTACTGGCCTTAAGAAAAACACTGTTCTTGTATGACGTGGGCATGTTTCATTCTATAACTCGACAGACACATGCCCATGCATCTATTAAATCACAACACACAAGAGTAAACAAAAAAGTGCTTTGGAAGAACTGAAGAATTTCAAATGGAAAATAAATTGTTAATTGAAAGCGACAAACAAGAACTGGAAGAAGAGCTTCCAAACTTCAATTTAGATATGGATTTCCTTAAGTTTTCAAAAACAATCCAGTTGGTGAACACCAGTTTGTAACCCTGAATGACATGGAAATGGACAAAATATTGAAAAAGCGAAATGCAAAAAAGACAGGAAAGACTACTAAATGAAATGGTCCATACTTAAGCTGTGCATCTATAAATTATTATGGAGTGCAGTTATGGATGCACTTGGGAAGTTGGGAGAGCACTTGAGAAGCTAGAGAAGCACTCAACTTCACCTTGTGCTACTCAAACACTTTTCTCTTGCTCTCCAAACTTCCCGTGTACATCCATAACTCGACGAATGCACGCCAAGCATGGACCATTTCTTAAACAAAACATGCTTACCTGAACTAGAACTCTTGCAAAGAGCTGAGAAAACCTGTGCTTTGCAATCCAGTCTCTGTAGTCATCAAGGTCTATCTTCTCCGCCTTAAAAGGGAATATAGCTGGCAATTTTTTGCATGCTTTTTGTATGGCACAAGTGACAGACACAAACCAATTCATCTATTAATTTGCAACACACAAAAGTACTCAAAAAGGTGCAGCTTTGGAAAAACTTAAGGCTTTCAAATGGAAAATGAAATATTAGTTGAAGGTGACCAACAAGAATTGGAAGAACTACTGAATTTTTATAAAGACACTGGATTATTTTCCTTTTTGAAAATGCCCCAGTCAGCAGACAGTGGTTTGCAACTTAATCCTGAATTAAATGGAAATGGATGAAAAATTGCAAAACTGACACACCAAAAAAAAAGACTACTATGAGGCAATGTTCTAAAAGAAATGGTCCATACTTTAGTTTTGTGTCCATTGAGTTATGGATGCACTTGGGAAGTTGGGTGAGCACTCAAGAAGCACTTGGCTTCACCTTGTGCGACTCGAAGACTTCGAATTCCCTTGTGCTCTCCTAGTGGACCATTTCTTAAAGAGCACACTTCACTTTTAATAATTATTAGCTTTAACTTCATAATTTTTCAATATCAAGTAGCTTTAAAATGTATATTTCACATCATCAACAGTCATCTGATAATAATAATATGTTCATATAAACATTTGACTGAAATTTGAAGATTGTATGTTTAAAAGTTCATTAATTTGAAATGCTTTCAGTCAAAAACCACCATCAGGGAATCTGTAAACAATAAAATGCTCTAGAAAACTGAAAAACTATTGAATTTCAAAAAAGTTATTTCACTAGCTATTTTTGTTAAGGGGTTATTAGACCTGACAAAATCAAAACAGGGAAGTGCTATTAATAATTTCTGACTTGCGACACATAATTAGATCTGTGCCCTGTCCTTGGTTTCACATTCAAGGATGTTAACAGATACGGGGAGAAAGACAATCTGACAATACCTCTACTTTATTGCAGTCTTTTAGTACTTCAGTGGCCATCAGTCCCACGTCTTTCTCTCTAATATGACTACAGTCCTAAAAGAAAAGATTCAAAGCTAAAACATATTTCTCCTAACAAAACTAAAAAACAAATGGAGTAAGAACAAAACTGTCATTCAAACCTTCTCTCCAGAGTTCTCTAACTTGATCTCCAGCAGGGCCTTCATCATTGCCTCAAGTTCACTTCTCGACAGGAAACCATCATCATCAAGATCAAACACTTTGAAGCAAACTGCAAAACAGCAAACCACAAATTAACATGACTTTCCTAATCAATCCAAAAAAATTTCAATCTAATATTTCTTTAATTAATTTTTTTTACCAAAAGTTCCACAATCATACTTTTATGTTGTATTGTATCTTAGTTATTGTATTGTATTGTATTGTGTTTTTGTTATTGTATCGGACTGTATTAATTTGTATTGTATTGCATTGTATTGTAATGTATTGCAGTCTCAGAAATTCCAGAAGCTTTTTTGGCATTTTTCAGGAACCTTCCAGGAGCATAATGTTAATAGTTACACTGTCTAATAATCTTGATCTGGGTTGCGAAACAAATACGGTTATTTAAATGTTTTGAAAAACAAAGGCTTGAACAAAGAAAATGAGGCTACTGTAGAATATTTTTCCCATCAAGCCTGTCTTACTTCTGTCACTTTCAAGAGTTTTACATGAATCAAGATTTTTACTAGGTCAACATAGCAATAGCTGACTTCCAGCTTCCAAACTGGTTAATTATGGAACCTTATGCAGCACTTACACTTCTGTCGCTCTGCTGATGAGCCACAGCAACAGGCTGATATGCCACAAGCCATTTCCCGAAAATCAATATGACCATCTTCATTTTCATCAAAAACTTTAAAAAGCCCTGAAATAATATTATAAAATAACAAGCATAACATTATATTAAATTTAGAAAAAATACAAGAAGACAAATGCTACCTTTTTGGGAACTATAATTTTATACCAAAAACGAAAGGGTCACCTATTTTAGTCATTAGTACCTTTACAATGAAGTGACAGCATTTAACCCTTTAAGCCCCAAACTCGACAAATGGCGTGATGGTAAATTCTCCCAACTGAGCATCATTCTTTCTATATAAGCAGTTTGGGAGAATTTGGCTTTTCAACTTCAACAGCTTATTCTACTTGATCAATTCCTTATTTCTCTTTACCTGTTATATAATTTTGTCTGGGTTTTGTAAGGAGAAGTTAGATGTTGATAAAATACCTGGGGCTGAAAGGGTTAATACAGGGGACGATCTTAGGGAAGGGCCCACAGGGGCATCAGGAGTCAGGATGGCCGAGTGGCTGGTGCTTGTGCCTTGCACCTCTGTGGACCCAGGATTGAGTCCTGTGGACCTTGCCTGTGGGCTGAGATTTTTCTCTGGGTCCTCCTGTTTTCCTTCATCAACAAAATCGACATTCACACCAAAATCTGTGCCGTGGGGCGATTAAACATAAGCCACTAGCTTTGGAGAATGGGCAACCACTCCCAGCGCAACAACATTAAATAAATAGTTTAGGCCATGGGTCTCCCTTTCATTGGTATTTTTAGTAATACTGTGAGCATTGTGGTCTGTTAACTGAGGACAGAACTTAAATGTGAGCTGCTGATAGCAGTCTGGCTAAAACCCTCAATCATTGAACCATATACTTGATGTGAACAGGTTGCTAAAAAACCCAGCGGGGAGCACCTAAAATGTATACATGCATATTTGTGTGACTGGAAAATAGCAAAAAAAATTTGTTTCAAAATGGATTTTAGACGATCCGGCAGAAAATGTAGAGATCAATAAACAAAAATCCAAAGTCTGGCCATTTCACTTAATAGAAAATAATGACCATAGTTTTGAGCTCTCTGTTACTGTATATCCTCCGCGAGTTATATTACTCTCAAGCCTGTGCCATTTATGCGTCTTTTCTTACCTTGACAAACACTGTTAGGAATTGGTGGGCAGACAAAGGACGAAAATGTTTCCAGGTCAAACTTTCCCGACTTGGATGTTGACTTCATATACCAGTATTTCTTTTCCAACTCAATGATGTCTGACTCAAGCACTGTTGGAAAACCAGGATTAGACACAGATACAAACATTCTAAGATGGTCAATAGAGTTAAAAGAAATGATAAAATTCTTGGATTACAAAAGTTATTACAGTGGAACCCCACTAATACAGTCACCAATGAGCCAAAAAAAATTTGGCTGCATTAATGGGGTGGCCATATTATCGAGGTACAGTATGGTCAAGTTTCATAACCTGACAGTAGTCAGGACAAATAAATTGCAAACAATCTTTAAGAAAGAATAGGAATGTGGATATAATTTCTGTAACTGAAACAGGGAGGAGTGTTGTTTACTTTGTAAAGTAAATCAGCTGTTTGACTAGAAAATGACCATTCAATGAAATTAATAAGTCTCATCGCTTTTTCATTTTCTATTAAAATTTAGCGCATGTGGTCATATTAACAGGGTGAAATTATAAAGGAAAATACTGTTTGGGACTTCAAAATGTATTAATGGTGACCACATTAATGGGGTATTTTTATAGGAAAATGTTTGGCCGTCTTGCTGGGCCAAAAAAATGATCATAATAGCAAGGTGGCTGCAAGGCAGGGTTCCACTGTATCTGTACCATAGTCATTTGAAAATCAATGGAAAAGATATTTGTTATTATTTCCATGATTTGCTTGTTTCTTGAGATTTGGCAGAATTGTAGCTTCTTACAGCTTTTATCTATTTTCATTAACAAAAATTATGTTCAACTATGTGTAACGGCAAAACTGCACCATAACAATTTTTAGCCCCATTGCCATTAATGCCTAAATCTCTCTAATTGTTTAAATGACAACTTAAGTTTGAACTGACTAATTTCTAAATAATAATAATTTCACACTGATCAATCTCAAATAAATGAATAAATCCCCTTCATTGCCATGGTAACAAAAGTAAACAACTGTAAAGCTTTGGGAATTAATCCAATCAGAACATTACATGTAAGTGCAAAAGCAATAAGAAAATAGTTACAAGACACAAAATAATACTTACTAATGAAACAAAATCTTTTAATAGATTTTTCATCGATTTACCCAAAAAAACAACACATCAAAATTTTTATTTTTTATTTGAACTTTCTACTTTGGTGAATCAACTTAAATTGCCTTTCCAAAGTAAATAGTTCTAGTTGCAGTAAAAACTTTTAAATCAGAAAGTGCTAAGTTGCTAACTAAAGGCAACTACACTCTCTGTTAACAGATGAAAAAAACCCAAAATTATTCTCATTAAAATTATTGTAAAATTTACCAAGCTCTTAGCTTTATGAATATGTACCTCCAAGCCCTTCAGAAGTTATGACATGAAAAACCATGAGGGGGAAGAAGTGGAGAAAGGGGTCACAAACAATCCAGGTAAGGTAAAATTATATTAATCAATAAACTTTTAAAATTATAATACCAGAGACTTTACTTTGGTCTGTATTTTACTCTCCCTCACTTCCAAGTTCATTAACAATTATCTTCTCCTTAAGGCCAGTTTACACTAGCAATTTTTAGCATAATTTCTTTTCACCATTCCCACTGTAATATTTCTTGCACTCATGCTGTTACTTCCAAAAGTGAATGTAAAGCACCTGCAGTTTCTGTGAATTTGAGTTCCAGGAAACTTGCAATGTTTTGAACAATCTTGAATTAGCAAACTAAAATTGCATAAAAAATTGCCATTGTAAATGGGCCTTTACAGTATCGACATAAAATACATGTAAGTTGATTGTTCATCCACTTTAATTGGCCAAAAATGGAAAACTCTTCAAAATTGTTTATCTATAGAAAAATAATATAGCACGATACATATTTTGCTGTAATCAGTGAATAGTGTAGTCAGGCAAACTCTGGTGCAAAAAAGTAGAAAGTACTTACAATGTGTTGCGCCTGCCAGAGTCTGGTAAAATGTTGGTGTCTCACTGTTGTCAGACAATGGCACAGGACAGCCATTGCTTACAACAAGCAGCCACATGGTCAGTGTTGTAACCTCTGGGAAGCACTGAACCCACCGTGAGAATTCTTCCAGCGTTAGCTGATCACACTGCAATAAATCAAAAAGAAACATTAATTTTACAGTCAAAAGCATAGCCATGCTGTAATCTTTGTTAGATACAACTATGTAGACTGACAATACTTCTCAAATAGATTCTCTTTGTTTAATTTCTTAACACAAGGTCCTTCTGCTAACAAGAAATTCAAGTTTAATTGATAATGATCTGATTTTGTGTCATTCTGTGTGGTTTCTGAATGAATTAGATATTTTTGATCTGGCTTTCTTGTGACTTGCACAAATTGAAAAACCAGAATATTGTGGCCGAGACTTACTGTACAATTTCTTAATTTTTTTCTTGACTTGTTCATAAAATTTAGGCAAAACTGAGCCTTGGCGAACATTGTTCTAAAGTTTGCTCTATAAAAAAAGTATTGTTTAATTGCTGAATTTTCAAACACTACATTGCTGTTAATTTCTGTGAATATTTGGCAAAACTACAGTAAAATCAGCATTTTTGATTCAATCTAAACAACAGGACTGGGAGCCTATCTTTTAATTGAGTTTGGCACTAAACTAGTTTAAACTGGCAAACGGGGAAAGTTTAAGAAGAAAAATTAATAAGACAGAGTTTACTGCAATTTTTTTTGGGGGGAGATAGTATCAAGTTGCAAAAGCAAACTGAAAAAAAATATGGGCAAGGTTGCAAATACCCAAAAAAATTTTTTTAATAGAATAATGTACCAATCAATGTTAAGCCAAAGGGGGGGCATACTGGGGAATAAACTGCTGATGGTGAGGAAATCTCACCATTTTAATAGTCTTCCTGACAAGTTTTAGCAGCAAATGAGTCACTCATTTGAGTATCTGAGGAAGGCAGCACGGCCGAACGGTTTAAAGCACTGACTCATAACACGGAGGTCCCGAGTTCGAGTCCTCTGTGCGCCGGTCACACTTGTGTATATAACCTTCTGGCCAGCCTTCCTGCCAGTTGGGGTTTTTAACCCTTATAATTTGTTGTGTGTATCATGGCACTGAAAAGCCCCTTACGGGGAGCTGTCATTAGAACATTTTTTTTTAATCTGCTCAACCTAGGCCCAGTCTCTCAATCCCCCCCACAACACACACAAACATTTATCACCCTCCAGTCTAATACCGACAAAACTCTTCTGCTTTGCTTAGTACTGAATGTTAAACCCTGGGTGGCCAGCAGTCAGAGCAAGACGGCATAATTATATGTGTATTAAAGTCCAAAATAAAAAATATATTAAACTTTATCTTGTCTTGTTGTGTTCTAGTTGTGGATTCTGACACTATCAAAAGTGTAACATTGCAAGGCCTTGGTATGTCTGTCCTGCTGTGGATTGACAGCAAACTCTGCTCCATTTACAAGTGGAGAATTTAAAGATGGAGAGCCATTTGATGAGTATAAGAATGACAAATGATAATAACTGACTTTTGAACAGAGGCACCTGCCTTCATCTTAATCTTAAAATCGGTTAAAGTAAATTTCCTCCTTCACTTTCAAAAATCTAGACGGTAAACGTAAGTTTTTTTTTACTTGGCCTTGTCTTTTAATACCTTTGTTTACGTTAAATTTGTAACAATGAGTGCAAAAAAATAATTGTTGTTATTGTTGTTGTTGCTTATCCAATGCTGAGAAAAACAACTTGCATTTGATTAATTGAAGTATCACCTTTAAATTTACTCTGAAACGTAACTATCTAGTCACTTTTGTTTTCAAACTGTTTTACACTTTCCAGTGAATTGGTAATATACACAACTTTGTAAACAGTGTGTTTATAGAAGACAAACAAGCACCATCACAACAAACCTCACACGATCATTCTACACAAAATAAATCAAGATTATTATTACCGCTATGTTGCAATATAAAACCTTAAACGGGCACAGATTCATGCAAATCAAATGCTACGTGCATGACAATTTTCCTTCCTCATTCCTATTTCGATGCGTGACCTTGGTCTTCGACAAGATGTAACCTTTCCAGAACCACTCGTAAATCGATTACACAAGATGTTATTCGGCCTTGTAAATGTCTTAATAATAGTCGATCTATAAAAACCTACGAGTAAAGTTACTTTTTCTAAAGCCACTTTTCCTCTTTAGAGGAACGTCGGTATCAAATTGACTGCAATTTAAATTTAATTTAACGCAAGTTTTTTTTATTCAAACTTCAACAACTTCAGATATTATAACTGCATCGAGTATCAAGCATCGTTCAAACATTAATCGTATTCTTGAGAACCTTACGTGTTCTCACCTGAGAAAAGCACTCCGTAACTGTTTGTGGTATGTTCCCTCCATCGCAGGCAAGAATAATGCTCTCCATGGTATCTTTGACAACATACACGCCATCAGTCGAAAAAATACCAAACAAAACTGTATCGAAAAAGACAGAGGGGGTTAGAATGTTGTCAATACACACACATGTACATAACTGCTGAGAATCCTTCATGATTAATTTACCCGGAGCACACCAACTTACATTTTATTTTCTCTTCACGTGTGCCGCGACTCAACAGCACCAAACCGCAGACCAGATCTCGAAAAGTTAGACCCTTGCTTGTACCACCAATCGCGATGAAAATGTGCTGAGAATTAGAAGAGATTACATTTAGTGCTGAGATCTAAAGTGACAGTTTTAAAATAACCACGGAACGTTCCGATGTTTTTTTTTTATTCTTTTATACCTCTGCTATCTTCGTAGGTACGCCATCACCAAGTACTTCTCGAGCAAAGATCTGCTGCGTCATAAATCCTGTGACCCCAGAACACCGTTTAAACGCAATTCGCAGCCGCTGCATTTCCTCATCGCTTACTGCAAAAAGAAATGGAAACCAAAACATCAGTTCAAGATCAGCTGTTGCAGACAAGATGGACACACGACGCAACTTGTTTCGAGGGCGACCGACGACCAACTCACCCCGCTTAGCAGCCTCCTCGTACGGTAGAAAGCAAACTTTTGATTCACGTATCCCCATGATGCGATGAATCACTATCCACTACATTATTGTTATGTATCTTTAATAGAGAATATCCAAAAGGCGGTGAAATATTCACCAAACATCGCAGTAAACTTGTCCAACTTCCATTAACAACACACCTTCTCGTTTCCTTCTTGGCTCGTGACGTCGAACCCAGCCTCTCTTCCATGGTCGGTTGAAATCAAATCGAGTCACGCAAGGCCTTGTGGGCCAGCGCGGGAAAGATGGCGGACAGCTGTTCAGTGGTTGGGGTTTAGTTCGAGTATAAGACCTTTCACGCTTTGCTATAATTTGGGTGATTAAATGCCACAGTTTATAACACACTGCTTTTATTTATTAATTTATTTAATACTAGAAGTTATCAATGATAATGGTTAGTGCTGTGAGTTATAAACTATAAAATTTAAAGGTCAAAAGTAACAAGATGTCAGGGCCGTAGCAAGCCTTTGAAAACTGGGGGGGCACCGCCAAGAGCCGAAGGTGTGAGCCTTCTAGGGGGGGGGGTCCGGGGGCGTGCTCCCCCGGGAAATTTTGAAAATCAGTTTGTATAAAAACGTTTTTCCTGG
>JAOBYE010467530.1:0-13550 GCA_025403585.1 Parazoanthus swiftii | reverse complement strand
AACATCAAGACGAGGCTAACGCTGAGTAAATGAGTCTGTAGTCATTGTAATCAGCGGCAACTACGAATACGAAACTGATCTATTGGTCAAACTAAACCATTGAGCGTCACTAAATTTCTGAGTGAAAGAAGCTATTAATTTTATCTGCAAATTATATTTGATAACAAAAGCATTTTTGATTCCTTTCTCATTTAAGTTTAAAAAATAAGAACGTTTTGAACGCATATTATTTTTGAATGCAAACTCTGTTTGTCTTCAGGTGCTACGCTTGCCACCTCGGCCATTTTCAGTGTTTCGTTATCTGAGGGAAGCGCTTATCACGTGATCATACGGGCAGTTAACAAGGCAAAGCTATACAAGGACGCTAGCTCTGTGCTAGTTGTCCCGGATGAAAGCCCTCCTAAGCCCGGAAGCGTGTTCGACGGCGCAAAACCTCTGGCGGACATCGACTACCAGACAGATCAGCGTTCCGTCCATGCGACATGGACCAGCTTTCCCGACCCTCACACGGGAATCAAGGAATATTTAGTTGCAGTTGGAAGCTGTTTAGCTGGGAATTATCACGTGACCGGAGACAGGTTTATCCCGGTTAATCCGCCAACAGCCACATCAATCACACTCAGCCAATTAAATTTAGTGAACGGGCAGAAATACTGTGTGAAAGTGAAAGCAAAGAACATGGCGGGTCTTTTTAGTAGAGAAGTCTCTTCAGATGGCTTTACTGTTGACGTCACGCCACCAGATGTGAGTAAAGCTCAAGTGCGTGACGGAGGGACTGGGGTGGATATTGACTACCAGGCCAACACAACGACATTAGCGGCCAAGTGGGAAGGTGTCCGCGACCCGGAGTCTGGTATTAGTTTGTATGAGTATGGAATCAGTAGAAACCGCGACGGTTCTCCAGACACGTTGGACTTCCGTAGCGTTGGTCTCCAGACACGTGTTTCAGTCTCAGGTGGGATTCGTAATAGTACAAGTTGTTCTGTTAACATTATGACATTTTCAAACATTAGCTGGCAAGTTTTCGCGCGCTTTTTGTATGGCGCGAGCGTGCATCTCTAACTCGATAGACGCACGTCCGTGCGTCTATTAAATCGCGTGATCGCATTCAACCAATAAAAATGTTCAGAACGGTTTAGGAGAATTTTGTATGTTATCAGCTTACGTGTACTTTTTCTGTACTCTTTTTTATAAATACTGCTTAAAGTGGCAGAGGCAATGTTCTAAAAAAAATGATCCATCCTTTAGTTATTCGTCCAGCGTTACGGATGCACTTGGGAAGTTGGGAAAGCACTCAAGAAGCTGAGTTAGATGTTGGGAACAGTCTTTGATAGCAACACATTTGGGAATATATATGAACTAAGTTAGATGTTGGGAACATCTTTTGATAGCAACACATTTTGTTACATATATGAACTGAGTTAGATGTTGGGAACAGCCTTTGTTAATAACACATTTGGGTACACATATGAACTGAGTTAGATTTTGGGAACAGCCTTTGATAGCGACACATTTGGGTTGATGTATGAACTGAGTTAGATGTTAGGAACAGTCTCTGACAACGACACACTTGGGTACATATATGAACTGAGTTAGATGTTGGGAACAGTCTTTGATAGCAACACACTTGGGTACTCATATGAACTGAGTTAGATGTTGGGAACAGTCTTTGATAGCAACACACTTGGGTACACATATGAACTGAGTTAGATTTTGGGAACAGCCTTTGATAGCGACACATTTGGGTACACATACGAACTGAGTTAGATGTTAGGAACAGTCTCTGACAGCGACACACTTGGGTACATATATGAACTGAGTTAGATGTTGGGAACAGTCTTTGATAGCAACACATTTGGGTACATTTATGAACTGAGTTAGATGTTGGGAACAGCCTTCGACAGCAACACATTTGGGTACACATATGAACTGAATCAGATGTTGGGAACAGCTTTTGAATGTATTTACACAGACACAATTAAAAAAAATCAGGAACATTTTAAGAACATTAAGAACATTCAGCCTCATGCCACGAAAATAAAAAAGAATGTGCACAACCCGCGCTCTGATTGGCTAATGGAAAGCAAAAGTAGTGCTTGTATGGATCAGAGACCAAAGACACTCGTGAAACCCTCATAAAACGTTTGTGAGTGTCTATAGACAGTTATGTAAACGCGACAAAAGCATTAGTTTTGAGTGGCAAAAGAACAACTCGGTTGAACTTGAGTTCCTCTTATACCTCTCTCGTTTTATACGATTCCTGTCGTGTTTAATGTCTATAGCAACCCGTAGCCGTTTTATAAGGTTTTATAATAGAGACCAATTATTAATCTACATTTAGTTTGCTCACAAGGCTTGGTTCATAAGTATGGATCAAGACAGGATTATATTGCTTCTGGAACACACTAAGAAATTTGGAACTTGGGTCTTTTAAGTTATTGTGTGCTTTTATAAGTAAAAAACGTTCCAATAGACTGGTGTCCTCTACAGAATGTTTCAAACTTAACACTGTCTTAAAGCTGACGGCAATTAAAATGTCAAATTTTGATTTTTTGGGGAAACATCGCGCCAAATCCTTTGCCCCTCATCCTGAGTGGAGGCTCGCACCTTCAGAGCTGGTGCAAATTTTTGTGCTATATATGCACGTTTTCTTAAAAGGCGCTTAAAATCTTATGTATGATTTGCAGTTCTGAAAGACGAACGTGTGAAAATCCATACAGAGAGGGCAAATGTGTTTTCATCTGTTAATTAAAGTTTTGTTTCGCAATTCTTAACACCGCTTTCCTTTTTCTGTCGACAGGCTTAACACTACAGGAAGACGTGTACTACGTCATTTTGTGCGCAGTTAACAGAGCCGGACTGCGCAAGTGCACCAGTTCTGATGGTGTGCTGATTGACCCAACTCCCCCAAATAAAGGCGTAGTGCATGACGGGATACTGGAACCAGACCTCCGCTACCAGTCTCTCACCACCAGCATTGCTGCTAATTGGGAAGGTATCTGGGATTTGGAGAGCCAAATTACAAGCTTCGAGTGGGCAGTGGGAACAAGTGGTAGTAACAAAACTAGTGTCCAGCCTTTTACGAACGCTGGTCTTTCTACGCATGTCAAAAGTTTAAATCCGCTGACCTTAACAAGTGGGCAAACGTACTTCGTTCATCTCCGTATAACGAACCAAGCGGGCATAGTCAGGGAATTAGTTTCGGATGGCGTAACCGTGGATAGTTCAGCGCCTACGCCTAGTGCAATATTCCCTGGGTTTACTTCAAGTTCTGCCTGGCGCTACAGCGCTTCAACGCAGACATTCTACAGTCCTTCGTCCAGTCAGCTGGCCGCCAACTGGGATCAGTTTGCCGAACCGGAAAGCGAGCTGTGGTATTACAAGTGGGCAATAGGAACAACACGCTGTGGCACGCAGGTTCAACCACTCGTCAATATAGGACGCCTCAACCGAGCTAACACCACGTCTTCGGACATACATTTTGTTGCCGGAGTCAGATACTACGTCACAGTTATTGCAAAAAACCGAGCCGGCCTTCTTTCTCGCGCATGTTCAGAGGCGTTTGTGTTTGACCAATCCGCTCCACTGGCTGGAAAGGTGTACATCGGTCAAAACCCGGAGAAAACTCGCGAGTACATCCGCAGCGATGTGTTGGTCTCATGGACAGGCTTCAAAGACATGCAAAGTGGAATTGAGAAATGTCACATTGTAGTGAGAAGGGAGGATGGGACAGTTGTTCATAACAGCACCAAGGAGACCGCTGAAGGGGTAGTGTCATTGACCGACAATCCACTTCTCGCGCCAGGCTTAAGACACTATGCCTCGGTCACATGCCGAAATAAGGCTGGGTTACAAAGCTCTGCCTCAGCACCGGCCTTTTTGATTGACAACTCTCCACCACGCTTGAGAGGTTCTATTATAGTGGGGCACGGTCAGTACCAAGCGGACACAGGGAGTATCACAGTAACATGGCCGCCCTTTATTGACGATGAAAGCCCGGTCGTTAGATACGAGTTACAAATCGGTTCCACCCCGCTTAGTGGAGACGTTCTGCCATTCTACGACTTGCAGGTATTAAAAAGAAGGTTAACACATATGTGCAATGCTTTATAGAGTACTAAAATGGCTTTCTTTCAATTTCTAAAAACAAAATTTTCCTGTAATGGAAGCCGCCGTAACCAGCTTGGATAGTTACAAAAGTTGTAAGGGGTCGCTGACATACTTTTTAAAAAATTTAGAAATAATTTTAATAAATTGGAAAAACGAAGTTTTGAATTTGCTTTGTTTTTCGCAACGTGTTTTTTTCATGCCAGTCTTTCTCGCGCGGCATCTCACGTTTGCTTTTTTCTGAGAAGTCGGCTGCTTGCATCTTGGTTCTGTCTGTCATTCTTCTTCTGATTAAAAACAATTTCTAGTTTTTGATTATTTGTTTATTTTTTGTTCAGGAAGCGACTCAGTACACCAAGAGTGGCCTTCGACTTGAACACAACAGAACATATTACGTCAGCATCCGGGCCTCTAACGCTGCTGGTTTGAACACAACAGTCGAAGCTGCTGGTCTAACGATTGATACAACTGCACCGCTGACCAGTAAAGTGCGAGTGAGCGACAAATTTGGTGGCCATGACGTCAGCTTTATGTCATCATCCAAACCGGTAGCGGCGCATTGGGAAGGAATCACTGACCCCGAGAGCGGAGTGGCAAACTCTAAATACTGTTTAGGTAACTACCATGCAATGGCTCTATTTCACTTTGATGCTACAGTTTATTTGCATTTTACAATGCAAGCCTTTTTGATGTGTGTCGATTTGTGTTCACAAAGTCCTGTTTCCCAAATAAACCCCATCTACAAGCCGTGATCAAATGTTCTGCGTTTCTTTCTCACGCCATTTGCTTTTCAAATATTGCCCATTCCTTTGTTTCTGGCCGCGGCCTAGTTGAATGTTTATGTCATATCAAACTTTTAACGAATTTGGAAAAAAATAGCTGGGTAGGATATAAGCGGGCGTTGTCGCTATCTTGGCCAATCAAATGTGCCTGTTTCCAAACATGACATTTTCCATTATGTCATTTGTGTGCAGACTGAAACGTGACCGCCTCGTCTGCATATTATCTGTTTTCGTTCTTTGGAGGATAATCTGAAGCCAGGCAGGTTTCCTTAATTATTTGGAGGCCGAAGCCTGTCCTCTACATGCTTGATTCACAGATCGCCACTTATATCCTCCAGTTAATTTTTCTAATTTCGTTAAAAAGGTTGATTTGACGTAAACATTAAACTAGGCTTGTTACAACCTGGAAAACTGGTATAAGTGTTTCCTCTTCTTTAAGTGTAAGGCTGAATGAATAAGTATATAAACAAGAAATTTCATTATTTAACTGGTCGATAAACTGAACTACGAGTGAGCTTAAGTTAGAGTCAACCAGTAAGGTTTGGTCGCACAGGACTTGTTTAACAGATATTTGGTAAGTTGAAGTGCTGTAGAAATATCCCAAGCAGTTCCTTTTGAGCGACAGCCCTAGAAAGTAAATGGGCTAATATACTGATGCATTTTTTCTTACATTTTTCATGTAGGCAATCAGCCTCTTGGATGTCAGATACGAGATTTGACAGACATGGGAAAAAACACTTCTTTTGTTTGTAATGACTGTGGGCTCAAAGACGGAGAAACCATTTACGTCACCGTTCACGTGACCAATGGCGCTGGCCTCTCAACGACACGCAGCTCTGAAGGAATCTTACTAGATGACTCACCTCCAGTAATTGGTGATGTCATCGACGGAAATGACATCAGTGGCAGGGATGTAGAGATAGCCCCCAAACGATGGGGTGTGTCAATTTCTTGGACTGGTGCCGAAGATCGACAGAGCGGGATAAAATCCTGCATTTGGAGCATAGTAAGTACTAAGAACACGACAGAGTTCACTTTATCCCTGGAGGGGAACTTCACGTACGGAAGAGCAAAAAATTATTACGCTTCGCGCACGTACGGCGAGTTGCGGTTTACGATGAACGAGATCTACTTCAACGTTATCCGCTGCACCAACCGGGCCGGCTTACAGTCAACTACACGATCAAATGGATTCCAGGTGATTGGGTATTAATTGTCTAACAACTTCAATGAGGTTTTGTGAGCTAAAAGCCAGTATTCCAATCATGTGTAGAACAAGTTTAGGCTTCAGCTGGCGGGCCACGTGTATTGGAAAAACGGCAGATTGGCTAAGAAAGAAAAAAGAAGAAAAAGATCGATTATTTTCAAAAGAAAGTCAGTAAAGGATAAAAGGTAAAAGAAAAAAAAAGTCACAGATTATTGTAAACAGGAGCTGTGACCACCAGCAAAACCCTTACTTCACTTTGCACATGGTTGGGAAACTGGCTTATTGCATTTTCACGGGCGTTGTATTTGACACAACTCAACGCAATGCACCGATAAATGTTAAGACGAAAGAGATGGAGGTGGTGTAGGTGTTTCAAAATTGATCAAGTCACTTTGCCCAGGGTTATGATTTTGGACCCTCTTGCCAGGATACACAATAATAAGTACATACTGACATCATCGAGAACCTACATTTGTGGTTCATTTTAGTTATGTGATTTGCCAGTTAGCTAAACTTTTAGGTTCATTTCTGCAAAACAAACATGGGACAAATGAGGTCCCTGTGTAACTACCCTTAATAGGAAAACATACCTGTGATATTGACTCTTGCCGATCAAACAACACATCAATTTTGCTTAGGATGCAACGCAAAAGAACCAGTTTCTATAAAAAAAAATTAGTAATCCAGTATCATTAGGTAATATTGTCCGAAAGCAAAAATGGACGTAACAGTGTGCGCGAGTTCACCGCAGTTGGTAAGATCTCTCACTTCCCGGCAACCAGGAAGTTTCGGGCTCAATCCCCGGCCTGGTCAAAGGTTCAAGGTTGGACGACCTTCTTTTGCCACACCGTCCGTGGACAGGGACGTTAAACCGTTGGTCTAGTCTCTCGACGCTCTATCGGAGACCCACACACTTATCGCAAAGAGTAGTGTGATCCTGCTGTTGTTGCCTACATAGTACTGTAATGGCAACCTTTGCGCCAGATATATTATGGTAAAGCACTTTGAGACGTTATGTTTAAAAGCACTTTATAAGCACTGCAATTTGTTTATTTCATTTATCTTATCTGTTTTGTAAAGTTCATATGAGTATAAAGAACAAAATCTAAATTATTGGCGCTCTACACTAACACCACGAAACCTTAACAAATCGATCTAATTTTAATTAAGAAACTGTTGATAACGAGGTTGGCAAGCTGTGTTCTTTGTTCCCTGAATGCAAAGATCATTTACTCTGCTAACTGCTAGGGCAAAATGTTAGGAAAGATCTTTATTATAAAAGGACGTCAGTTGTATAATCAATAATTTGGGAATATCTGTCTTTTTAAAAGTAATTTTTAGTGCATGTTTAGTTGTAGTTCACGCACTTCAGTGTCTTCATGCTAGATGAACTCTATTGTTAAAATGATTTGTGCTTTGAAAAAGCACTTATATTAAGACTTTAAAAATTCCAGGTGGTTTCAATCTGGCCAATCCCTGCTTCCGTAAGGGATGGACCTGTCCCCGGCACAGACATCGACTTCTCTACCCACACCAAGTTGGTCAGCGCCAACTGGGACCAGTTCACCGCTAACCACAAGGACCCTATAATCAACTACGCATGGACAATTGGAACTGCCGCTGGACTGGACGATATACAACCGTTTACTGACGTTGGACTTGTCACGCAGGCTCAAGTAACACTGGCTCCTGAAGAACCTGATCTAGAGGTGCTCGAGCAGAGAACACGATATTTTGTCACAGTTAGGGCCCTGTCGTTAAGTGGCCTCAGCAGCAATGGAACTTCGGATGGATTTTATGTGGATTCTACTGGTCCAGGTAATGAGGTATACGGTGAGCGGGAAGAGCCCGCGATAACCAAGTTTGAAAAGAACGAATATAGTAGCTTAAGTTCCCCGGCTCTCAACCTCTTTTTTTCTATTTTCCTTTATAATTTGAATGAGCAGTTACGCGCAAATTAAACGATTTACGCCAAAGTATCACTGCTTTCCCAGGGAGGGTGCTGTGAGAGTTACTTGGAGTCCAGTCTCTTCTTGCGATCGGTCAACGGTCCCGTGTGGTTGTTCATGTTTATATGGAGTGTCTTCTTTCATTTCGTGACTTTATAACTTTATTTCTTATCGTTCTTAAATTGTTAGACAACAAGAAAGTAAATGTAAAGCTGTTTTTACAAATCAGTCTAAACCCTGGATTTTTTTATCGACGCTTCGATGTCTTCCCGCTGACTACAATGACCGCAGACTCATAGCCTCGACTTGGTCTTGAATATACATAAATACCAGCGAGAACGATTAGAAGTCCAAGCCTCCAACAATACAAAGAACTGCAAATAACTCATATCTACATTGGTATTTATGTATATTCAAGACCAAGTCGAGTCTAACCCTGCAGAAATGAGGCTGTGGTCATTGTAGGCAGCGGTAACTAGGAATACGAAACTGGTTTATTAATAAGCAGAAGAAAAAAGGAAGCAGTACCTTAGTAATGCTTGGGTTTTTCACAATTATCAATATTTTACAAGTATTTCTACAAGCTGTACTACTTTTGTACTCCTCTCTTTCCATGTGAAGTTGTACACACTAAATTGTTGACACTCAAACATAGAATATGAAAGTATTATCGAAATTTTCCAAAGCTTAATTAATCTAGCTTGGACCCCTTCCCCAAAGTTTGCTTTATACGTGTGTGAAAAATCTATTACTGCAAATGAGTCCAAACTTTTTTAAATTGAAGTGGACACAGTTCTGTCCAGGAGTGTTGGTGCAAAATCTTTTTCCATGCCCTTTCTTTGTCACTATCAACACGAAGTGTAAACTTAAGATGTTTGAATTTTGCCGCAGAACCTGCAGCGGTTGACGTGAATCATCGCGTGACAGACCCAGCAAGCAAGATGATAGACTTACAAGTCTCGTGGAATGGAGTCAGAGATGAGGAGAGCGGAATTAGGTCCTCGGAGTTTTGTCTGGGAACTGTCCAGCAGTCGTGTCTAGAAAACCTGCAGCAAGCCGGACTCGAAACCTCCGGTACAATACCTTCATTCAAGCCCAAATCTTACGTCACATATTACGTCAACATATTAGTGCACAATAGAGCTGGGCTCACCACAACACTGACGTCACGTAAGTTAAACTTTGACACCACGCCTCCATCAGGTGGTTCGGTAATCGACTGGTTTGGTAAAGACCTTGAGTATATAAACTCCACAGATGCGCTCGCGGTGGAGTGGAGTGGGTTTGAGGACAGCGAGACAGGCGTAAAGAATTGTCGATGGTTCGTCACGCAACAAACCGTGTCACACAACGGATCTTACTTTGGTAAAGACACTGAAGTGTTCCATCAGAGCGTGGAGAGCTCTGGGTATGCCACCCGGACAGGTAGGGAGTGAGTGTATTAATATTGAAACGGCGTAGCGCAATAATGGGCGATGTAACGCGCGCAACGTCACGCGCGACTATATTGACACAAGACTTGCCAACCCAACGATTCAAGACATAGTTTCGCACTGCTACATTTCTAATGGTTTTGACAATTATTTGTTTGGTTTATTAAGGTCTAAGTCTTAGTCCTGGAACAAAGTACATCAACGCGATCACGTGTGAAAACGCTGACGGCTTCAGCGTGACGGTTGCGTCAGATGGCGTGATTGTCGACGTGACACCGCCGATAAATGGTCGGGTCGTTGACGGAAGTTTTCTGACGAAAGATGTCGATTATCAGTCATCTATTACGCATGTCCAAGCAGAATGGGAACCATTCAAAGACCATGAGAGTGGAATTATGGGATATCGCTGGGGCTTAGGAACCACGCCCAGTAGCGATGACATCATAGCCTTCACTGAGGTAGGAAGGGAGACTTCCGGTACTAAAGGAAACGTGACACTAACCCCTGGTGTACGATATTACGTGACAGTCGAGGCTACTAACGGCGCTAATATGACGACAGAAGCGTTCTCAGATGGGTTTTTGGTTGACGTTACACCACCAGAACTGTCACAGGTAGAGCGTTGCGTTACCTTTCATTATATTGTCCGTGTGTATGCTATAGTGATGCCTGCAATACGTTTCACGAGACAAGCGTTCTTGTACTAACTCAGTTTTCGTTGTATGTTCACCCTTTAAGACAGAAGTGACAAAAGATAAATACGCATATGTACTTACAAACATACATACCATTATATTCACCTGCACACACACACACACACATGCATGTACACCTACTCTTGCACTCACAAACACACATTGAGAAAGATACTCGTGACGCTGGTAACTTTTCTATTGCAAATTCCTTAAGAAATGCTCGTGTGCTCTTATGGTTTACAGCAAACAATGTCTTGATCAATAAAACTGTTCCTTTCGTCCCGATTTTAGCCCACTGTGTGATTAAAACCTGCGCTCTATCTCTGTACATTCTGTCTAACCACTAGATTAACAAGTCGATTACACTACTTTGACTAACACAAATTAGAGATGTTATCTGTACGGTTTGATTAGCCTTTATTGTGAATAAAAAAGCGCATATCTCAGGGAATTTCAAGCCACGTTCCGACGCTTATTACATAAATTTCCACCAAATTAATACCAATAGTTAACTGTAATTTAACTATTTAAAATGACTTGGTAGAAATGACGTTTATATGTTCTGTCAATCGTAATACAATCGACTTGTTAGTCTAGTGGTTCTAAAGGCAAGTGTACACAGTTAGTTGGGGCGTCAAGGAGCGTAGATTCAAATCACACAGTGGGGAAAAGGGACGAAAAAAATGACGTAGAACTGGTCTATTCGCTTTTTGAATTGTATCAATGAAGGCATTGTTTGTGGCAAACCAATGAGCAGACGAGCTTTTCTGCAGGATTTTACAATAGAAAAGCTATGGCGTATCTGCGTCACAGGGTTCTCTCCACATAGCCGCATATTTGGCTGGATTTTGCAACAGGTGCCTGCTGAAATGGGACAAAATAGGCCTCGTTTTCTCTTAAAATCGCCTAACTTCATACCGCCGTAAGTTCGGTCCGCCTGCTGCCTGCTGGGAATTTGATGCGTTTTTTCTCAAAAGACAGGGATTTTCAAGATCTTTCATTTGAGTCTTATGGTTTTTCTTCATCGATTTTACATTTCTCACAATTCTTAGCTGAAACGTTGTACTGTAGCGTGATTTGAAGAGCCGGTCAACCTCAGGTTTGCTGAAAACACGCGACTTGCACCTATCGTTTCCGGTGTAAAGCGATGAGCAGACACGTTAGCGGCTCTCTGGATTTCGCTTTGTTTGAAAATGTCCAGGATATTTGAGTATTCAAAGATTTACGAGTTTTACAGGAGCTTAAAAGAGGTCAGTTGGGGAGGTCGGGCCGTGATCTCTGGATAATCTTGCCGCGTTCAGTTACCTTTTGCAAAATCCAGCCAGATATACATGTACATTTACATACGCTACCACATACATCCACACTCAAAACCCCACATACACTTAAACGTAATACAAGATACACACATCAGTGCACATGCACAAACACAAACAGAAGCACTGAGGCATAGTTTTACATCCGTGTGTGTGTTCCACATCGGAAATTGAGCAGAATAGGCTCCATGTTTATATTAATATCGTGATCAAACGTGCTGTGTTTTCCATTTCTAGTTAACAAGCCCCAATCCAACCTGGATAGGACCTGATGACAAACTCTCCGCCACGTGGAGCTCACGTGACCCCGAGAGCGGAGTCACCAAGACCGAGTACTGTGTGGGTTCCACTCGAAACAGCTGTCACGTAAAACCCATGACGTTAGTTACGTCAAACGCTCAACAAATCACGTGCCACGACTGCATCCTCCACCAATACACAATGTACTTTATCACCATCCGTGTTTGGAATGCTGCTGGCCTTTTTACAGTTGGATCAACGAACGGCAGCCGATTTGACCGCACCCCTCCATTCCCAGGGAAGACTACAATTGATAAAACAGTTCTTTCTTGTGTCAACAGCTGCTCAGTCACAGTGCATATTTCTGGTTTTAATGACGAAGAGAGCGGCATAAAAACTTGCAGGGTCGCTGTCAGGAACACCACTCAGTATTTAACACCGTTCACTGATATTGGGCTCCTCAACAGTACCCTGGTCAGCGGCCTGATGTTTGCTCATGCGCAGATGTATTTTGTCGAAGCCGAGTGTGAAAACAATGCAGGACTTTCTTCCCGTCGAGTTCCGTCACAAGATGTTCTAATTGATGCGACTCCTCCGTCAAAGGTCGGTACACGCATTTTGCGCTGTTCTCCTGACAAGACTGATACGACAGTCCCTAGTTTACCCATTTGTTTTATCAAGGTTGACCTGCTTTTCCTATTTCAGCTTCATGATTTAGAAAATAAGATAACAGAACTTAGCAGTTTTAGAAAAATTAAAGAATTCTAAAATGTTCTTGTGGTAGTAGTTTCCATGGGTACATATTGGTTCATTTATATATAGCATTTAGGTTTGTCGGAAGCAATTTTAAGTTGGAGATGCCTGCATTTTTTCTTCAATATGAGAGAAAGAGGGGAGAGGTGGTTATGTAAAACCTTTTTAAGTTACCCCGAAAGTTGAGAGGGGGGCTACTTGCCCCCCCCCCCCTTTCTGACGACCTTGCATACCTAATTACAGTTTTTTGACTAACAAATTAGCAACATATGAACTCGTTACAAACTGTCTATTCAGATAAGACCATATAATAATGGATCCCCCTCAAAGTTGTAAACTTAGTTTCTTCAAACACCTTTTTTAAAAAGCATTAAATACACTTATTGCACATTTTGCGAGGGAATTGATGGGGCGTGACTGTAATGGAATAGTCAATTAAGGAAACCAGTGGCACATACCAAGTAAAGGTAATAGAGAACCTCCCTTTCTCCTTCCCCTGGGCTAAGACATTTTTCTCAGCTTGGAAATTGAAAAGAAATTAAGAATGGTTAACTCTTACTAGCGACGGGAGCAGAAAGAGAGACAGAAGCGGAGACGGTGGATTGCTTCCGTTCTGGTGTGAATCACAAATGCCGAAAGCTCGACGGAAGCAAAGACAGAAGAAACGGAACGTTTGTTTTTCTTCCATTGCCTCTTCTACTTCCGTCGTGCTTCCGTCACTTGTGTCAAAAATTAAACCAGATAGATGGAGGATAGGTGGAGGGGAACAGAAATGGGAAAAATGAACCAATCACAAAGCTCCTTTCCAGTCACTCAACGATAAAATCTGTCAGAGAATCATGGCATTCGGACTGGAAGCGAGGCTTTAACTTTTGCTTCCGTCGTGTTGGTTTATACTTGGACACAAGTCCTTTACGCTTTTGACTCCGTCTCTGTCGTCCGCTAGTGTGAACTAGAGTTTAGAAGAGAGAATATCATTGAGCTAAAGTTATCATGTGATCGTTTTTCAGGGATCTGTTATTGTTAGTCAAGACCGAACACACGACGTTTTTGGAATCCATTCAGGCT
>JAOBYE010467419.1:0-13552 GCA_025403585.1 Parazoanthus swiftii | reverse complement strand
TTCATGAGTGGACAGTATCGCCAAGCTTTCAACAATGCTTTCAAAATCTGCTTTAAAAAAATGCGTCCCAAATTAAACTCGTTTAATATTCAGAAGACTGCGCAAAATACTGGCAGATGTAATTATATACAGTCTACGAACTAATGCGCGATCTGTTAAATATTTTGCTGAAGATGAAGTAAAAATACGTTTGTTATATCTATTATATGTATTTAGAAAAATTTTGGCATATAGCAATTGTGATGTCTGAGCTGCAGTGATATTTTAGCAGAATGCTGTGAAATACCAGTTGCCATGGTTACTTACATATTAACAAATATCAAAGGGTGTGTTCCAACATTGATATGCGAATACAACTGTATGTGATATTTTCACACGTGCATTATGTTTTTCGAAATAAATGAAACACGCTGTATTTGTCTTAAACTCATCCTTACCTATCCTTTTTTCGGAGAATCTTTTATTGATTACGGCTTTACAAGGGTTGGGATTATTTAGAAATCTTTATTATTATACGGTCAATCGAAGTCAACCTAAACCAAATTATGCCTCGCAATAATCTTCCAAAATATTCGGTGAATGATTCTTATCAAAAACTGCGGAACTCGAAGAGTTGAGAAACTAAATTAAATGTCGCTGGAATTGTTACGAAACAAATGCATAGGCAAAACGAGAGATTAAACATTTCCTTTCCATGTCGGGTTTAGGTTTGTTGCTTTTAATTTGATGGAGTTCCCGTCACATCCAATTAAATTTATAGAGTATTGTAGTAATTTATATAAAATCCCAATGTTTGATAGTTCTACGCCGTATAAATGTGTAACAATAACTTTTGATTATAATCATATCTTGCTATGCTATGTACGTACTCTCATTCATTTTTCAGAAAATCGTTAAGAATCTTATCAATAATTAACATCCGATTTATCTTTATATGAATGTAATTATTAATCTTTTTATTTTCCGTTGTTAATATTGACATTAACACGTTTTTTCGACGGTTTTAAATTTTCGCAGCAAGTTGACAAAAAGGACTACAGAACAGTTTGTTTAACAATAAACTTATTCTGTTAAATTACACGGCATGAAGGTTTTCCATCTCGCGTTATTTAAGTTTAGTTTACATTTCAGGTAGAAAATGAAAGTTAGACAAAGTTATTTTTTTCCCTAAAATACTGCAATATTTGTTTTGATGGTATTATTTCGGACAAGTTGTAATAAAGATTAGATAACGAGGGAAAAAAAACCACAAAGAAAAAACAAAAAGTAAAACTATTACGAACTACGAAATCGGCCAAGCTAACAACAAGCTTGAGCACTAACAAACAGATACAATGATATATGAGTGTGATAAGATAAAATACTCTACAAATATCCAAAGTAATACATTCTGAGCGAAAGCTCTAGAAAGGAAATGGCCCCACACGGAGAAAGAGAAAAAATCTCTGATCGATCCCGGTGGAAATCGAGCCCATGAACTCCGGAACAGATCATCGTTGCTCTGCTAACTAAGCTACAAGACAAGATGGGAGCTGGTCGTGGGTAATAAAGATGGTAATGAAGCGGGAAATAAACACGTAAGTGAGGGGGTAACCAGTAAAGTTTGGTCAAAGAAACAACAGGACACTTTTGACACAAGGACAGGGCCTCGATAAAGTACTGTATATCAGCAGTGAAACAACTTTAAAAATCAACTTAAGCCTTGTGCAAACCATGACTTGACGTAAGTAAATTTGTGCATTTGGCAACTTGCTTCAGTCCGACGTTACGCGCCGTGAGATTGAATCTCTAACGACTTTGTTTCGCAAGTTCAATACTCTTTGCTACTTTCCAGTGTAAACCGTGGCATTTGAAGTTCTCAAAACGAAAAATGAATGTGTATTTCAGTTGTTATACAAAGCTCGTCAAAAGTAAGGCCAAGTAAAAAAAACAACTTATGTTTAGAGTCCGGATTTATGAAAAAGAAAAAGGAAGCGAGGATTTCTTTTTTGGAGTTTTACTTTAACCGTTTTTTAAGTATGAGATAAAGGCAGGTGCCTCTGTACGAAAGTCATTTATCGTTCTTATACTCGTCAACTGGCTCTCCGTTGTTGAATTATCTTCTTGCAAACTGAGCAAAAAATATCCCTCGGCGTTTGCTGTCCATCAACAACAGAGCGGGCATACCAAGTCTTTATAGCCCTATGCTTTAATCTTATTGAAACACAAATAAAAACCATGATGGCTAAACAACCTAATAGCTTTAAAAAGGCTCGAGAGGCTAGTGGATTGAAGCGTTCACGCAACAGGGATGACCAGAAAAGGTGTACTGTAATATTATAGCTCTTTCGAAAACATTAGCGTCCGTAGTGCCCTGTATCGAATTACTTTTATAATATCATAGGTGACAAATTACTCCTTAATTTTGGCGCGAAATTTCAGCGTTAATTTACAATTTCACATGTGAAATTACAGTGTAAAAATCCACCGGCGATTTTGAGCGTAATTTGTCACCCATGATATTAAAAGGTAACCAAATGGCAGACTCGTGATCCCCGAAAGGTGATTTGTTTGCGAGGCAGCCTCGAAAAAGGAAGCGGATAGGGACGCTGAACTTTTACTTTTACTTGGTCTATATTTCTTTGTTTCCAAACGCTGTCGGCTCTATCAGTATTTTTTTTCCTACATTGCTTTTTGATGCGGCTATTCTGCTTTTTTTCTCTTATCATCGTCCGATCGACTCAAAATTTTGAAAAATTGCTTAGGAAAGTAGCGACAGAAAATATATAAGAGACAAAGCATTACGTATTTCAGGTTCATTCCAGGGCCGTAGCAAGGGGAGGGGCTGGGGGGCCCCGTGCCCCGTGGGCCCCAGTTTTTTCTTTGTTACTGTGTCAAATGTGTCAAGCTCAGCAAATTGCCCCGAGTCTGAGAAAAATTGGAAATATTTACTAGTTTTAGACACTCTGATTTTATTTCAAACGGCATTTGAAATCCAGGAAATACGTTTTTAGGCAAGCTAATTTTCAAAATTTCCCGGGATGGCATACCACTGGAACCCCCTAGAAGGCTCACACCTTCGGCTCTCGGCGGTGCCTCCCCCCCAGTTTTCCAAGGCTTGCTACGGCCCAACACTCATCCAGGTTTTATCAAACATACGTCGTCAAATTCAAGTGTCATTTCTGAGACGACTTCCATGCACCATCCCCATCACCCCGGGCTTCAATTGACATATAATCTCCCGAAGCCGATTGCCTGTTGGATTGTTGATTTCCTGATTGATCGAAAACAGCGATTCAAACTGGTGGTAGACGATCTCTCAAGTCAATCAAGGACGACGGTTTCCAGTTGAATGAATCCACATGCAAGAACTTAGGATAGATTTTTCAAACAATAGTTCAGTCTTTGATCCCATTGTGCTTAATTAATAGCAAGCCGTTACAGATTGTAACCAGTGCAAAATGCTAGGACTGAAAAGTAGTAGTGATCTTAAATGGAATACCCATGTATCAGAATTAATTAGGAAGGTCTCCCCTCGACTATACTTTCTGAAGAAACGCGCAAGCGAGCACGGGTTGCACCCAGGGAGATGACTCTTTTCTACATCATGTGTATCCTTTCCCTCCTTGAATATGCCTGTCCGGTGTCCGCCGCGCTTCCCCAGTTATCTCAGTGAGGACTTGGAGAGGATGCAAAGACGAGCACTAAGAATCAGCTTTCTCGACATGTCCTACAGCGGAGCACTGAAAGAATCACTCCCATGTAAGTCTTCCAACGCTAGATTCGAAAGAAGGGAGTCAATAACAGCCACACTCTTCAATGACGTCATTGTCAACCCACAACACAGCCTGCACAAACTCCTTCCTGCCAGAACAACCAACAAGTACTCTCTTAGGCACAAACGAGATTTTGTTCTTCCTATATGTAAAACTGACCGGTGCAAAAACAGTTTTATCTTTAGCCAGATTTACAGCATGTAGAGCTTTTCTATAGAACTATCTTAATTTTCAAATTGTATTTTAACGTTGTATATTTATATTTATATTTATATAGCATATTCCCTTAGTTTTAACTTATTTATATATTGTAAGTCTAACGTAATTCAACCTTAAGGCTGCAAGTGTTTTTTCGACAAATAAAATATCTATCTTGACATGCGTTGCTATAAATACGTCATTATGACGTCATAACAGCCAAACTTTTGAGGCAAATTCTGACTAAAAAAACCACAAATTAATGTTGTAAATCGATAAGAAGACTCTCCTTTTAATATGAATGGCAGTTTTCAGTTTTGCAAAGTAAGTTTTCGGGAAAGTTAATTATAACAATATAACAATTTTTCGCTTAAAATCCTTGCATTAAACATCATTGTCACTCAATAATTCTTCGCTTTGTTCGCAACGTTTTTAAATTAAACCTTCAAAATGTAACACAATGCAAGTAGGTTCCGGCCCGTGCTTCTCCTTACTGAGTGACAATCCTAACGCACGATGCTCCAAATATTGTTATATTATGACAAAACTCACAAATTATGCTCCTGGTCAGTTTTCAAAAACTGAATATACTTCTGAAGCGTCAGTTATGTAAACACAGCCACCCCAAAATTCGACTCCAAATAATAGCGGTGTTTACATTTTTTTTAAGTAAAAAGAAAACGAAAGTTATAAGTAAACTCATCCAAACAGTGTAACAAAATTTAACCATGAAAGCTAACTATATTAAACACCGAAAGTCTAAATATGCTTCTACCAGCCTATGCTAATATTAATCGACGCTAAGTTAGCTTACGCACCCTCCGTCCCCATCTTCACCTCCCCTATCTCACTCCTCGTAATCTGCCTTCACTACAAGCTGCTGAAGGCTATAGCTCGCCAAAAAGGGGCCTGGTAACTAGGCAGGTTGAAAAACTAAGTCAAAACGCTCCCCAGTAGCTCCAAGATGCATTGCAACTGAATGGCATACTACTTGAATTTAATTTCATAATTTGTTTGTTTCATGAAGAAAATACACCAAGGTTAGTAAAAAAAGGAAGTTTTATGCTTTGCGTAACGCGCCTGGAAATTTTGCCATCAGACTGGGCCAACATTTTGTTTCCGAAATGCTACAAATTTTAATAAAATAGCGAGACATTCCATCTCGCCAGTGAGAATTTTATTTTTATATATGGACAACGAGTGTCAGATAATACATGACGTCATAGGCGATGACATAATACAAGTACAAAACTAAAATTATCTAGTTTAAACAATCAAACGATACACGCGATATCTCTTCAGTATCCTGAAAAAAGGAGGGCCAAAAGTTCCATATCAATACCTCATACGGTAACTGAGTAATCTATTTAAGAAGAAAGTATAGCCTTATCGCATGACCAATATTTTATTCAGGCTTAGAGATTGTTTAACTCTTCAGGAATACACCTTTATGAATTATTTGCATTCTGGTAACAAACAATGTCTGACTATTAAAGCCCTTACATAATAACATAGTTGATAAACCACCTGGTTAGGAAGCTCAACAAACTTCAATAGGAGTGTACAGATCTGCTTTGTCTTAGGTTGATCGAACCGTGACAGTGTACATTGCTTTGTTCAATGTGTCAGCCCAAATATTTTAACTGGTTAGTTGTTCATATGCATTTTAATACCTTTTGTGTTTTGTGCACGGTCAAGGCCAACGAACAAAAGAAATAGAGAACAGTAACCTATAACAAAGAAACTGGTCGAGTTTCGTAACCATTTCGCCCGATTAACCATGATAACAAATTATTGACTGTTTAGGTTTTTGAATACGTCACAGTGACATTACATTTTATGAATTCCACTATTTACGCAGTGCAACAGGAAGGTTTTAGAAAGTGAAACCATAAAACCATAGAACATCTGGTTATTTTCTTCAATTCATATATATTTTCACCAAAAACTTTATCCCAGTTGAGAAAATTCTTTCTTTTTCCATACTTTGCTTAAATTTTTTTATTCTTCTATTTTCCGCCTGACTAAGTTTGGCTAAAATTCCAAATATTCAAAGTCTTGTGACTTTTCTAACACTGAATCGGTTTTAATTTATAAAGTTCAGTCGTTTCTTTAGTAGTTTTGTTTTAGCTGAATGTTTGATATACTCTAACGTTTTAAAAATAGAGCGTTTTTATGAAATGTTTTTTAAATGACGTTACTATTGCGTAACTATAAACGTAATGCAAGAGATTAATATAGTATTTGCTATTTTTGTTCGCTATTGATCAGTTCTGAAAAATTATTGTATAGTAATGGATAGAACGTATGGGATGTCCTTTTGGTCCAATTTGACGACGAAATTTCCAAGCATGCAATAGTCTGAGTAAGAACTAGGCAGGCAAACGGCATGGAATACTGAGAAAGGTTCTGACTGAGATAATGTATAAACCGTTTACCTCACTGGATAAAACATGAAAATCTACTATAGCTTCACCAGCTAACACATTTATTTAACTTTAGATCTGGTTCACTAGTCCATTCTCTTCTGAGATTTAATGCAACAAGAATTCAGTGTAGGAAACATAGAAATTTTGAAACCATTCAAGACTGGTTTTTGTTACACGACCGGGATGAAATCGTCTAGTACTTGTAAAAGAAAGTTCGTTTTAAGAAAGATTTACTAAATAGTTACATGTCAGTTATTTCGAAAACATTTTGTGATATAGGTTGATGTTTTCTCAATGCCACAGACCAATAGAAGGTTACTTAGTTTTTAAGCAGATTGTTATACGGCTTACATGCATAGAATGATTAAATTTCCAAATTTTGTCCGGGCAGTACATTGTGAAAAATTATCATTTTTGCTCCGATTATGCCAAAATATATGCTAGCACAAAGGGTCACTGAGTTTACTTTAATGCCTAAAGTAAGTGAAAAGCGGTATGTAAAGCCCGTGCCATCTTGAATTTTCTAGAAAGGCTTTGCACAACATTCATGACATTACCAAAATCACGTGCAATGTCAATCATATTCTAAAACAGTTCTTGTTTGATATATTTCGTTTATTTATATATATGAAGAAAATTCAAGCCAAAATTTGACCAACCATGTCGTTAAAAACGACCATTGATAACAAGTAAACAACAAGTAATTCCTTTGACGCAAAATTTTCCAAAAATCTTGTATTCCAATAAATTTCAGGAGGAGTCACCAAATTTTATGGTTATTATTTTAGTATTCAGGAAATTCTCGATAGCTGAAAACAGCGCGGCTATTTCTTTTCCTTATAGTCAAGTGTATACTACATTTTATCATCATGTAGTGTTGTTTAGGAAAATTAAAAAAATGTGGAGCAAGTTACCTCAAACACCGAGTTACTTTTATTTCCTGTTTTTACATCAAATTCAAAGACATAAATCAAGGTATTCTTGTTAGAATCCGCTTTCCTGACGTAGTGTGAGGCTACAGAACAGTAAAAGACCGTCATGCATGACTGGCAGGAAGGTGCACAAACACGTTCCGTGTATTTAAAAAAAAGCCATTAGCGAATCATTACTTTTGTTGTGTTTGCCTTCTCACCAGGTATAAAATCATTTTCGGTGGAGGATTGTATTTCATTTCAACTTAAGTGAATTGCTGGTTTCACACTAGACACATAACTAAAACTTCAGGGCCACTTAGTTGATTTTAGTTAAGTCATTCTTTTAACATTTCGTTAAAGTCGGCAACATGAAATAAACATTTCTCAAGAGCAACTTGGAATATAGAAAAGAAAGATGTTTACTGAGTTGTCATTCGCGAACCTAATTTTAAAATAGCTTGCAGCCTTGTTTTCGAACAAATTAAGGGTGCACTTCACCTTGCATGTATCGAATTTCTCCCTTATTTACGTCATATTGTGTCGTTATCTTGTCTTAAATTTAAAGATTAAGAGTTTTGAACCATAGCAACATAGTAACATAATTGATGCAGATTCACATTTTTTTAAAAGTTTTTGGAGATGATTTGGAGGAAATAAAAGAGTGGGAGAGTTGTGGATTTTGAAGGAATTTTTGGTTTGTTTGGATTTTAAGTTAAAATTACCATCCGAAGAGTGACATTTGATTGCTTAGCAACAATGTTTGGTGAGTTCAGGAAAAATTTTCTCTCTTAATTCTCCCTCCAAATCCAAGCCTTTGAGGTGGACTATAAGAATTTGTAAACAAAGACACAATCTAACCAGGGAGATGTGTTTTTGTACACCTCGAAGGCTTAAAAAGTGTAGGCAGAGGTAAAAAGGTAAATTTAATAGCCAAAGGCTTACTGACAATAAATTTGCACGCAAAGAAATTATTCTTCTAACCGCCTCCACCACCAAGCATCAACATCCTTTTGGCTTGAAATCAAAAAGTTGGCTTCTATGTGTCCATACAATACCGTTTCATAACGTTTCGTGATAGTGTTCTTCAGGAAAACCAATACCCTGCAGCAATTTACCTCAATTAAACTTAACGAGTCCGTTGCTGGTGGTGTTGTCCTTTAAGTGATTGCACCTGGCTAATTTAACATAAACAAAAAAGTATTGTGTTTAATTGTTGTCAAAAATCAGTCTTGTTGACATTTAATGACTCAGCAGCCGACCTTGCGGCCAAATTTTGTCAATATATTAAACTGAAAATGCTTTACTTATAATAACACTTGTACTTTTGCAATAACCGTATGCTAGCGTTTTTTGTTCTTCCGCGATTAAAATTACCTGTTAAGATTTTTCACCAATGGTAGCAACGTATGAGAATAAGTGGTGCATTCAGTTTAACGTGATCGGGGGAAGAAGCGGAATATTAAATTTCAATATTCAGTATTGAAATCTTCAAAATTCAACATTCAAACTTCTATTTTTAATATTCAAACTCAGTCCACTCATCTTTAAATTTTTTTCTCAAATAGGAGTACTTGATGTCACTTAATAAATAACCAAATAACTCGATGATAAAACATAACAAAATGACCAACGAACACTTGAACAAAAACTGACGCATTGTCAGTAGATAAAAAGCACACTCTTCCCTAACTAAAACAGTCGACATTTCAATTTCGAATATTCATATTCCTACAAGAATTATTCATATTCAAACTAAATTTTCAAATATTCAAGCTAATCTAAAACTCAATATTCAATATTTAAATTACGCTTCTGCCCCCGAAACGTGCTACTTCAAGTCAGTCATCAGAGGTATTGAGCCATTAGCGAATTAATACAAATTGTATGCATGTATATTTGCCTCCTCAAAGGGTATAAATCAACTCCGGTTTGGTTTGTATTTCATTTCAACTTTATAAGAGCTTTTTAAAAGCATGGAGTGCCGGCACTACTTCTAATAAGTGATATTTGTCTTTCCACTACAAGTTCGATGGTTTTCCAGACTGACAGAACTTGTATAACATCCATTGCAGTTTTTTGAGGCTATAACTTTAAAACTAGTTAAACTGCGCTTAACCATGAACATTTCGGTTTCAGCTTTTTCTGCAAATTATTCAAACTCAAATTCCACAGCTTCGTCAGGAAACATGGCTAAACATCTATCAGAGCTGCCACTGGCCCTGCAAGTGACGTATGGATTGATTGCCTGCCTGGCCGTTCTCTCAAATTTAGTGCTGTGCATCGTGTTGTGGAGAAAAAGACACAGAATGCTCAAGAAACCATACAACATTTTGATCCTGAGCTTGGCTGTTGCTGACTTGCTTACAGGTAAAGAGTAAAAGTGCGTGGATACATTAGTTTGTCTGCCCATGTCTAACTCGATCTCTTGCTTGTTAGCAGTTAAAGATCCATTCAGGCCAAATAAAAGGATGATATTATTATGGTTCGCGAAATTATACCAATACCGAATTTAGAAGTTTATTTTTGTCTTCGACAAGTCGAGCATTATAAAAAGTTTAATATTCAAACAAGGTCTAAATATTACGCTGGCCCACACTGGAGTGCATGCGTAATACAGCAAAGTAAAACTGCTCATGGCAAACCAAACCTTCTTCACGGCAAACTAAATTCTCAAAGGGCTTCAAAGAAAAGTAAAAATGCTCACAGCAAACCAAATCTTATTCACGGCAATCTAAAAACAGCTTTACCCTAAACGGTAAAACTGCACTTTGCAATTTTACTTGGAGTAAAGACGTTTTACCTTGCTGCGAGCAGTTTTGCTTTGCCGTGAAGAAACTTTCAGTTAGTTGTCATAAGCAGTTTAACCCCGATACCTGGGTTTTCTCTTTTGTGTTTGTATTTGTAGAGACGTGCAATTGTATGAGGTTTACCAAGGTCACAGACATGGGAAGTCACCATTGAAATATTGTAAATTTTTTCCCTAGATTTTTGCCGCCAAAGTGTACCTTTTATTAACACAAAAAGTTGCTTCCAACAAGTGGTACTAAGGTGGTTCCAACCTGTTTCCATTTTTCTTTGCCACTGAACTTTATGAAAGGCTTTCTCTAACATAATGATGGATTCACACCAGTTTTTGTTTACTGGTGTTACAACAACGTTTTGTCTTACCAATCCTTGTACTAACGTTTAACACCGGAAATTCTAATTCCATAGCAATTTGTCAGGCTCTCAAACATGCCCTATTTTTAACATTTTATTAAAAAAATTAGTTGCTGAACTTCCTTTTTTATTTCACCAAAATTGTTCGTACATCAAAGCGCACGTTTAAGGAATTTATCTTTAATTTCTGTCACGAACATTTGACACCCCCTTATTTTTAAAATATCATTGAGGTATTTCGAGGCCCTTCAAGTTGCCATGGTAACACAAGTTTCTGTGGGAGAGCAAGAGTTGATAAGGTTGAAGGTTATAGTAGCACTAGCTATCAACAAGTAGGAGTAATCTACCTCTACACATGAGTAAGACTTTCATCAAGTTAAGTGGCATTGAAAACTGTAAAACTGTTTCGAGCCACCTTAATATCTTCCAAAATCGGCTGTCAAGGAATCTAAGATGGCGGTTCTCGACGTCGCGCGACGCCATAAGTCATATATTAAATTATCACTATTTGTATTGACTCTAGTTAATTAGCACGGAGTTTAAAATGTCATATAGTCATAGATGAAATCAGTAGCAATATAACTAAAAAGTAAGAGGCCTACATGCTTTTTCAATTTGGGAAATAATTGGATTCATAAAATTCCTCGGCCTGCGGTCTCGTCCAATTTTGGCTGTCGTCGGAACTTTTTTCATTCAGTTATTTCCGAATTAGACAGTATGTAGTCCTACTAAATATTGTGTCATTTCTAACTCTGGAAAAAACATCGCCATTTTTTGCTTGCGAGAAGAGCTGTCTTGTTGTTAACGCTTGCATTGCGCTGATTGGCTAACTACCATTTCCCTTGGATCGGATTGGCTAAGACAAAACTAGCCTATGTTTTTTAATAATAATATGGAAATAAATTGATTGGACAGTTAAAGCTAATAGTTTGGTCAATACTATTGAATGTACTGCATGACTAGCTATATAATTATGTAAGTAATCATACAGTAGCAAAAATGTCTACATTCTTATTGGCCGAGAACAGTGCAGTTTTAAAATTGCAAATCGCAGTGCAAATATATGGAATAAGTTCCAAACTTTGAAGTCACAATGCAAAAAATTGAAAACAATCACTGATTGGTTAGTTGTACTTTCCCATTGTTTCCTGACCAGTCAGAACACAGTTGAAGTGCGCGCGCGCAAAACATTTTAGCGCCACCTCGACAACGCACGCACGAGCGACAAGCCGGCTGTGCTTATAATAGTCGACGAAGTTTAAGTGGTTCTAGTACGTCATTTAAATCTCCATTTTATTAAACTCAGATACTTTTGAATGCAATTTTGGGATAAATCTCACTTATAAATTTTTCAAGACCACAAATCGAACTCGCTTTCTTGTTCAATTGTGTTAATCTTGGAAAAACGTACTAGTGCGATGCATCCTAAATCGCGTTCAAAGGTATCTGTCATCAGTAGAAAATGTGTATAAAAAATTGGAGTCCGATACAATTTTTTGCATTATTAGAAGAAAAAAACTAACTAAAACACGCGATTTCAAAAGGATACAGTAAAAATACTTGAAGAGCATCAAAGCCAGTCCCATTGTTTATTAAGAATATCCTTGCATATCCTTCCGGAAGCATATAAGTTTTAGTGGCCGACCTGGGGGGGGTGGTTTCCTTGCAAACTAGTTTTTATCCATCAAGGAAAAACGCTTTTTTTACGTTTTACAGACAATTACTAAAGCTAGTTTTAATTAAAAATGCACAACAATTACATGTTCATGAATTATTGTTACTAGGTCTTAATAGAATAAAACTTTGTGTTACATGGTTGAGTAATGCATAGTTACAAGTTATTCCGTGCTTTATCCAAGCTCTTTCTTTCTTCCCCCCTCTTTGCGGCAATTGGTAGAACGAAAATTAAAAGGTTGTAAAGTTCTTTATAACTGCACTCCGGTTTTAACTGACAGAATGCAGAACAGCTTAGTTTTCATTTTGTTTCTTCACAGGTGTTGTAATGTTCTTTTCAACCAAAATGGTGCTGAGTAGTGGCGCTCTTCCAGCTCATAGTGGGTTTCTAGCTGAAGTGTACTGTCGTCTTCTTGCTATGCGCTTCATGCTTTTCGTATTTGGCAGAGGTTCTCTTCTGACAGTCATGTGCTTGGCTATAGAGAGATGGGTGTCCATTGTCAAACCAGTATACTTCAAAACCAGCTTCAGCAAGAAGCGTGTCTATGCTTATCTGGCACTAATATGGGGCATCAGTTTCTTCATTCGATTCGACAAGTTTTATGCCGGCAGAGCCTCAGGAACTCGTTGCTACACTGTCTCGGTGATCAAGAACAAAAAACAAGAAACCATCTTGCACATTGTTTACCTTCTCATAACTTTCTGCATTCCGGTGATCATCACGTGGGCAGCATTTTTCCATATCTCGATTTACTTCAGAAAAGTGCGTTGGGCTCAAGCTAGGGCAGCAAATGTTGCCAAAAAGCGGCTAGTGCGCATGTGCGCTGTAACAGCCTTTTTGATGACAATATGCTGGTTTCCCGCAAGCGTTTTCTCGTTAGTGAGGAAGATTAAGAAAGGTGGAGACGTCGGAGACATCCTACATAAGTGTTTTCTGATGCTAGCGATGTTCAACAGCTGCTGCAATCCAGTGGTGTACTACTTCACTAACAAAGAGTACAAAAGAGAAATTAACCGTCTCTTGTGTTCTTGGGGTTGGTGTAAAGCGCGGGTCGGCAGCCATAAACACGCGCTTCAGTGGAAACAACTACAAAAAGAGAACACGTGTGGCAGACGAAAGCTTCCCGGATGACGCCTAAATTCAACCTCACTTGCTTTGCAAATCAATGGAGCTCAAATTTCTAAATACCCTGTAATTGACCGGATAGACCACCAAAAACCATAAGGACTTAAGCGTTGGTTACGACTTTAAACACTTAAAACCCCAAAGGGTTTTGCTTGGTAGAGATATTGAACTTATAAGAGGCATTGAGCTTATAACGGACAGTGCGCTTAAAAGTAGGCATGGTGATTATTGGAGAGAAATTGTTGGAAAAAGCATACTACTGAGATATTACTTAAGGCCTGGCTAAACTAGGATACA
>JAOBYE010467308.1:0-13553 GCA_025403585.1 Parazoanthus swiftii | reverse complement strand
GGCCTTATGTCGGACCGGGATAGTTGGAGAACATTGGTGGCGCGCTTGACAAATTAGTCGGCACGATATAGATAGATCATTAAAGAAAAGGGGTTACCTCAATTATATTTTTTGCAGCCGGTTTGACAAAATAAAGCCCGTATAACAGTTGAAAACATACGGGAAAGCTAACGCCGCACATGGGATATATACCAATGAACGGTTTTTAGTTGTATTATACCTTGCGAAGACAATTGGTGAACTTTCAGGTTTGTTAATTTTCATGGCCAGGAATAACGAGAAGTTAATTTCTGTGGGGTTGATTGGTTAAATTTTAGAAACACGAATAGGGAGGGATTGCGTTGAAGCTGTAACCTCACGTACCATCTTCAGTGACTTCATCCTCAAATTGCAGAAGAGATTTGAGTTGTTTCTCACTTAGAACCTCCTTCAACTCTGAGACCAACCTCTCAGTTTCTACAATTTCCATCTTCTTTTTCTCTTCAGCTTGAGAGCCCTAGAATTATGATAGATAATCTAATGGAGTTATAATCGCTGTTACACCCTTAGTTACGCTGGGGACGTGTTAAGTATACATTTGCTGTACCTTGTACAAGGACTCAAGAGGACTGTGCGGAACTTTTAAAGAAGATGGCAAAATGTTATAAGTAGCCGGTTAGTGATATTCGTGTGAGAGGCGAAAATATAAGCCTCTGCAATACATTTTCAAGAAAACTAGCCGGTTTGTCCCTAATCGCCTGCAACTGCTGGCGATTAGGGACAAACCTGATGTACATTTTTTTTAAAAAGCAATCAGGCTTGAGTTCGGAAACAGTCCCCCACAAAAGAAAAAAGAATAAACAAAAGACATGAGAAATGTACAGTTACAAAGATAATTACTTTGGATATACTCCTGTTTTGCCCACGGCTGCAAAGAAGCTAACTACGCGGGCGTGGATAAAAAAAAACCATCTGTATGCTTTCAGATATTCATTTATAAATGTAATTTATTATGTGTAGAAATAGAACGATTTAGGAACAATATTGGGTCGATTTAAGTAAAAGTAAGTGTTTGAGAAATGTCATTTTTTATCTGTACTGAGATAATATCTGAGACGCGTATAGGTAATGAATAAATATACAGTGAATTTATTGACTGGATATACCTCAATCTCTGATAGTGGATACTTGGCAAATTCCTCCCTTATAGGCTTATCCTGTCGTTTGTGTTCGACAAAGACTTGTTCTTCTGGAAGTAAGTGCCGTTCATGTCTGGAAAAACAACATATATGTAATTTTATACTTCTTGCAAGCTGTAACCCAAGTGAACGACGCTACATTTGCTTATTTCCAACTGGTCCTCTGAGAAAAAAACTGTAAGATTCTAGAAACTATCGGTGAAAAACTATCAATTAATAAACCTTCAAAACCGACACTGACTGACAAAGCAGTAGCTTTGCGGACTGAGGTTTTACACAAGTCCCATTTTAATTGTTTAACTTTAATTGACGTGCATCATCACTGTACGCCGAATAGTTTTCGGCTCTATCTACTATATATATATATTATAGTCATGATTATGTTAAGGTTGTTTTTGATGCTAACAGTTTAGCAAGTTGGTATTATGAGGAACAAAATGTTTTTAACTGTATTGCTAGGAACTGTAAGTCGTAGACAAAACGACATTCAAAAAGCCATAATTGCCTTCAACTTTGTGTTGTAAAGAAAGTACATTTCTTTTAGATATGATCAATCAGTCTTCTTTTATGAAGGAGGCACACCGATCTGTGTGTTTTTCTTGGTATTATCTACAACGCTGACGTTCTTATATCTGTGTTTTAATGTTTGTTTGTTTCAGTAATGCCTATGCTATGTATATCTTGATGATTAAGCTAACTGTTTGCAATTTACCACGTACTTCAGAATATTGTCTTCTGACAAATGTTTCCCTTCAGTGTTCAAGAAGGGGTCTGCGACAAGCTTGGTAGTAAGTCTTGACGTTAAAGTTGACAGTGCTGGGAGCTGCATCAGTTTTTCTCGCATATAATTGGGAGAACAAACATCTTCAAGAAGGTGTGAAGACTTATCTGAAATGTCAAAACAGGTTTTTAGTAAAGGAATTACAAGCAACGTGCAGGTGCCGGTTTTGTTTATCTAAGACCAACAACTCTACTTAAATTATCGCATTTTGAACGCTCTGGGCAATTATTAACCTTTTCCATTCGTATGGAATTAACTAAAGGGAGGTGCTTATTAGAAAATACCGTTTGAATTGATAGAGGTGTATATATTTACTAGCCAGAGGGAGGCGCTTAATAGAAAAGAAAGTTCATTAAATCAGTATTTACTAGTATTTCCCTAAAACACGACTTGCCTGCATTAAACAGGAACAAGATTTAAGCCAAATGCTCAGATTAGAATATTATTGCTCCTATTCTTCCAGTGGGCAAAGGGAAGGTAGGGGCACTCATAAGGAGAGTAAAAGGGCGCTTGTCAAAAAAATTATTTTATTATTCATTTATTTTGGGGGGAGCGGGTGTGCACTCGCTAGGGAGGTTTTCATAAGAGACTGGTTGCTAATTGGAGTAAATACGATAACTAGCACTATCAGTAAAATCTCGTAAAAGAAATCCCTATACATAACTGAAGAAGGAAAACCATTTCAAATAATAAAATATATTTGTAAATGCAACATAGCGCAAAAGGGAATTAAACTCGTGATCGCGAACTAGTAGTCACAGCTCACCCTCTTCAACTTTGCCTGGGAGGAATTCTTCTCTTGCAACACTCAAAGACTGAACTACATAGTCTGTGACTTCATCTTCTAACTCTGACCAAAATCCAGATCCAAAGAGAGGTGAGTCTGGGTTTGAACTTGGTACAAACTCATCGATGTCAAATACTAGGTTTGGGTTCAGCAGCTCTAACTCCGGTATCGCCGAAGTTAATCCTTTCAAACAATCTTCAGGTTTCTTGCTAGAGAGCTTCTCGAGACGCTCTAAAAAACAAATTACGTTTCAGGTTGGTAAGTTTTTAGGAGAGGGTGTATGTGTGTGGTGCAGGAGGTGGCCGTATGGGATACCTGTGCGCGACAGAAAGTAAGATAAATTATTGTTATTATTATTGTTATTATTTTATTATTATTATTATTATTATTATTATTATTATTATTATTATTATTATTATTATTATTATTATTATTATTATTATTATAAAGTGAGCTCGTTTTGAGGGGTGTTAAATTAGTGGTTGATCAAATGAGGTCTACAGGTTTGGAAGACCGTCTGTTTTTTCATTCATTCTTCCATTCGTGTATTCTTTTTCTTTAGTTTTTATTGCGACTTGCTATGTATCGTTCATATTGCGAAGTAATTTGCCAAGAGCGGAATTACAATTTGCTTCCAATTCATTGCTTTGCAAGTTGCGAGGAAAAAGTCTTCATCAGTTACAGTTTCGTCCACGGATGGGGCATCTTGAAGAAAGTAGTCCCCGTGTGAAAGTAGTCCTCGAAAGTAGTCCTCATGGTGTTACACTTAAGACTCCGTTTTTTCCATTTGGCATGTTTTCTAGGACAACATATCGTATCCATACATACATACGTACATACATACATACATACATACACACACACATACATACATACAAACATACATACCTACATACATACCTACATACATACATACATACATACCTACATACATACATACATACATACATACATACCTACATACCTACATACATACATACATACATACATAAATACTTACATACATACGTACATACATACATACATACATACGTACATACGTACATACATATGTACACTGATGCATTGAATGTACATGCATGCATGCTTACTATCTATCTATCTATCTATCTGTCTGTCTGTCTGTCTGTCTGACTGTCTGTCTGTCTGTCTGTCTGACTGTCTGTCTGTCTGTCTGTCTATCTGTCAATAGATCTTTCCGCTGTCCTTCTGTCTGTCTGTGCCTAGTTTTGAAAAATCTGTTTTCCTGCATGCATTTGCGAGTAAGCTGTCTGCTTGTTTGTCTGTCTGATTTAAACCTATCCATCTAACTTCTGGCTTTTGTCGTTCGGCCATCTTATTTGTAACAACCAATCGAATATGACTGAAGTACACACTACGTATATATACGTAACATGCTGTATAGCTTATTTAATAGTCAAAACCAAGTATGGCTGCTTTCTACTAAAGTGTATGTCACAAAAGATTAAATGTTTTCTCAATCATGCACGTAAACGCATTTCAAAAATTGATTAAATTTTGATATATATACAGTTGAACACTGAACAGTGACTTCAAATGTGATACAACATGTTTGAGTTTTTCTCCAAACGTTTTTGATGATGACTTGACGTGGTTTAGTTCTATGTAGTTTTCAGGAACAGTACCTGACCTTTGAGATCTCTAGTCGAAATCAGTTTCATTTTTCGATTTTGTCAAGTTGAATCCCAATTTCCTCACCTTTGTCACGAGGTTTGCTGTGGTTGTTGTCCTCCTGGTGCCCATTATGAACATAAAAATCAACACATTCCAAATGATTTGGTACTGAAAGTAACATGCGACCCAACTTGTTTCGACGCTGTTGCAGAGCCTAAAAGTTCAAGTACAAGATAGATTCCATGTCAGTATTTGTCAACTTTCTGTTATTAATGTTAACTGAATTTATCAGTCATCTCAATATTACGTGATAAGCAAATTTAAAAATCTTTATCCCAGGAACTATATGAAGCGATTTTTTTAAGGCGAAGAAATAAAGAGAAAGAAAGCCTGATTTTGAGTACTTACTTCTGCGAGATAGTCGATTGCGAGGAAGCGAGGCATTTCAGTTGTTCCATTTGAATCGGTCTTATTGCTTCATTTGACAATATGAGCCACCATCTCAGTCAATTGTTTTAGTTTTAAGTATCATGCGGGTTTCATTTTTGTTTAGCTTTTCTCTTTTCCAGGTTAAGACATTATCTGTCTCTGTAATGAACACCCGCGATCGCGATCCGGTTGATTTTCCCGCGGTTTGTGACGCCCGCCGGCAACTGATATTTCCCGCGCTTTTTTGTGCTTTGGCTTGCTTTGGCTATTTTTTTTTTCCAACCTATCTATCCTGCGTCTGCCCTTCCTAGGCTAAAGAAATCGAGTCTTGGCTTTGTTACGACAATGTACAAACATGAAATAACTATTAGAAAAACTCTGAAGAATTTGTTCCTTGAACATCTGCTTTCCTGTCCCCTCCCCGACAAGGTCGTTTGCGTCTGCCTAGGTCCCAGTACTTCTTACCGTGAGATTACAAACACGTGCTTGTGAAATCCAAGATGTCTTCCCTGGCGAAGCAGTTGAAACAGCTTCAAATTCCTGGCCATTTTTCCGGTGCTGCTGCAATAAAGTTTAAAACAAAGCCTTCTTTACTTTTTGATGCAAAAGAAGCAGCTGATATCGATAATGAGACGATCTACTCTTTGGGAATCAATGGTTTGGAGGAGCTGAAAGCGATCGAGCCAAACTTCGCCAGTTTTGAAGCTACGCTTTTTAGTGAATCTTCAAAAAGCCTCCAGAGGACTTTACAGACAAAAGAATTCAACAAGAAGCTTGACAAACAGATCTCTAAACTTTTGTCTTGTTTGTCACCATACATTTTGTTGAAGCCGGCACAGAAGATCTTAGAATGGCTAATTCGGAGATTTGGAATTCATATACACAATGTCAATCAGCTGGTTTGCTGCATTCTTCCCTACCACGAGACCAAATTGTTTGCAAGAGTTATCCAGATGCTATCAATATCAGATCCTTCGTCAAAGTGGAACTGGTTGGAGCCTCTTCAGAAATCTGGCAGCCCACTTCCGCGAAGTGCAGTTGTGCAACGCTGCGTTACAGATCCAAGTTTCCTTTCGTTGATCTGTGAATTGATCCCACAAGCAATCGAAAACAATTGCTCTGTTTCAAGCATAAGAGTTCTGTTCACGTTTTATGCATCGACTCTGGTTGCTGTGGTGGAGCAAATGAAACGTGTGTCTGAAGAGTTTATCACTAGGTTGTTGCCTTATCTTCTGAAAGGGCTGAAATCTGGAACAGCTGAGCTGAAGGCTGCATCGTACATGATTATGGGACAGTTGTGTGTGAAATGTTGCCTGGAGGAGAGACTAGTGAAATCAGTTTTAGAGAGTATTTGTAAGGTAAGCAGCATCCAGTGGATGTTGTGCAGAGTTTCCCATAAAACTGTTTTCTTGCAGATCACTCAAGTCTGTCTGGGTGAGTGAAAAAACAGGGCCTTCTATTTTACTTGCTTACTTTAATAGGTACCCCTGATTTTAACCCATGCTGACAGACTAGCCTTGGGTCTTGAAAGATGAGCTTGGGTATGTGTTGGTGTATTGTGTAACAATGCTATGATAAAATACCATCAATTTCTTGTCACAGCATTATCATCTCTTTAGCTTTTGTAAACATTTAAAGCGTCTACTTGTGAAAGAGATTTTAGTGATTTTCAGGTTAAATGTGTATTTAGACTAATATGATATGACCTTTAATCAAAATAAGTCAAGAGGTCCTGGAAATTTGAGAAAAAGTTTTTTGCTATGTTTGTTAGTATATTGGTGATGTATAGATTCACTTGAATGTTTGTCTTGTTCTTGGTCTGCGAGTTTTTGTGGCTTAGGACAGACACCTTAAACTTGTGGAGAAAAAGAAAATTTAGATTCACTCTGAATATAATGGAAGGAGGAAAAAAAGTCAGTTTGATTTAAACAGATAATAACAACCTTGTATGATGGATTCAAGTAAACATCAGGTAGAAAAGGGAGATAGAAGGAGTTAAACTTACTTCACAGGAGATAAATCCAGTTTACCCCCACCTTTTTGTGAGAAGATAATGAAGACTTTTTAAGGTCAAGTTTTAGGTCTTCTTATATGAGAAAATAATGCATTTTACAGTATAGTTCATGTAGAATAAGAAGTTGTTTTTCCAGTGAATGATGATATTGTGTTCCCCGTGTTTGAAGGTCATTCTTCATGATAGGAAAACACACAATATGAGTCTTATATCTGAACTGGGAAACTATACATTGTATTTACCAGTCACTAAAACCAAGCAATCATGTGCATGTTTTACTATCATAAAACATTGATTTCTTCCTACTTTGATTTTTGAACAGCATTTAAATACTGATCTGGTGCTTGAGGGACTCATGTGCATCACCTGTATCTGCAATACACAAAATGTTAAAAGACTACCAAAGAAGTAAGTATACATTTCTGAGGGGAGTCAGGATGGCCGAGTGGTTAGCACTCGTGCCTCCCACCTCTGTGGACCCGGGATTGAACCCTGGGCTTCGCATGTGGGCTGAGATTTGTCGATCTCCTTCTGACTCCGAGGGGTTTTTCTCCGGGTTCTCCAGTTTTCCTCCCTCCACAAAGTCGACTTTCATGCCAAGATCTGTGCTGTCGAGCGATTAAACATAAGCCACTGGCTTAGGAGAATGGGCAACCACTCCCAGCGCAACGACGTTAAATAAAGTTCAATTAGGAGTTAAAGTTTAGTTTAAATGTACAGTTATGAGACTTGACGACTTGACAAGTGTACTGAAATCAGTAATTGCCAACCTGGTCCACTAGAAAAGAGCTTGCTTGTTATTTTTGTGTGTGCAAAGTTAGTGCAGTTGGCAAGATCTCTGACTGCCAGCCAGAAGGTCCCGGGTTCAATCCCTGGCCTGGTTGAGGGTTCAACTTTGGGCAACCTTCTTTCGCCACACCTCCCATGGACAGAGATGTTGAGCCATTGGTCTACATGTAGTCTCAACATTCTGTTGGGGACTTAAGGGGAACCCACACACTTCTCGAAATGAGTACAATGTAGGGAAATCCTGGTGTTGTGGACTGTTAACTGAGGGGGTAACTTAATGTCTGGGACATGTCAACCAAACTTCCAATAAATCTGTTTGTTGCAGGACTGGTGGCACAGATAACTTAAGCTTCAAGTCCTGCAAAGCTGCACTTAAATGTGTACTAAATATTAATGCCTTTCAATGTTAAACATGTTGTGCATGTTATGGTAATCCCACAGTTCAGCTTAACCTTGGCCTTAAAAACTTTCCAGTGAATGATGTACACTTTGTTGTATGAGGGCATAGCCTATACATGCCTGTTGAAAAAGCAGCACTAGATAGTATCTGACACTGGATTCTTGACAAATCTTAAAATATTTTTATTTAATAATTGTTCTGACGAGAGTCTTGATATGTTATTCATTATCATAGTGTTACAAATTGTAAATGTTTGTTTGTAGTCTGATGAAATGAAACTTCATTAGTTGTGTAAACAATCTTGTTCTCCCAACAAATCAAAATCAAGATCCAAACTTAATGCCAAATGATTGTGTACTAAGTACTGTAACAGTATGTTACTTTGCATTGTGTTACAGGGCTTTTAGGAATCTTGTCAAGTTTCCTGGTCTGGTGCAGCACTTGAGCCAGTTATCCACAACACATGACGTGAGAGTACTTTTAAATGCATTTTTGCCCCAGCTGGTTACTGCAACATTGCAAGAGAAATCAGGTGACATTGAAAACCAAGATGATGATGATGGCGGAAACCTAGTAGGGCGTTTGCTGGAAGATATTGTGAAAAGTATTGAACTCGATGATGTTATTGTTACCAGAATTTCAAGGTAAGCAATATTTTGATTATTCCATTCTTGGTGCCCTGTCCTATAGCTAGACAGGATACCAGAAATTAATGGGTAAATCTAAACCAAATCTGGTGTAAGGACACCTAGATATTTTATATAGCTAAAGAACATCAATAAAAAAAGATGTTGTATCAAGTTGATTGAAAAGTATTTGCCACTGTTTTTCTTATTTAGAACAGAACTTATTTTGACGATCATGTAAATCAATGTTTTCCCTCTAAATCAACATTTTTGAAAAGAGTATTTATGGCTTTGATTATTTTTTGGTGTTTGAATGTTTTGTAATTTTGGATTTTTTGTGATGTGAAAATTGGTGAGCATGGGTATCAATTTCAAGAATAATTTTTTTTCTAAATGAACACGTTAAGCATGTGTAAGATGCTCACACTCTTTATTGAAGTATCTACTGATACCAGATTGGCATGCTGTTCTCCAGTGAATGATGATACTGTGTTCCCCGTGTTTGAAGGTTCACTTGCTTTGTGATAAGAAAACACACGATATGAGTCTTGTATCTGAACTGGAGAGCAGCAGTATTGTTCTGTGTCCATAGTACTGGGGTTGCCAGGGTTTTAAATGAAGTGATACCAGTGTGGAAAAGGCTTTTGGGAAGAAATAACTTATACGAACTGGGTGAAAAAATGATGGAAAATAGTAGCCTCAAGCTCAAGTATTATAAGTGGTGGTGGTGGTGGTGGTGGTAGGGGGGGGAGTGTAGGCACACTATAACAGAAGATCCCTTGGTTACAGGGGTCCGTATATACCGTATATACTCGTGTATAAGTCGGATTTTTAAGACGTGAAAATTGACCCAAAAAAACAAACCCGACTTGTACACGAGAAAAAACATAACACCCAATCAAAATGTGAAGCATTGCAATTGTTTGCCAAGTGTTGGATTTTTCACTCGCTAACAGCAGACCTGTCTTTGAGAGGCATATAATCCATTTCAAAGAGTCCGTGGAGTGTGATTCCTGGTAAGCCAAAGTAGTTTTAAAAGAGATTTTTCAGCACGTGTTTTACTGTAACTTTTGGAAGATTGCACAGTCACATGAAATCTGTCTATCTTTCGTTGTAAAGGGACCAGCTTCAGGTAACAGGATGACAGCACCACTTTTCTGCATTCTAAACGTTAATGAAATTTACTGTTTTCAAGTTTGTTGCGATGAATTTTAGTTTGCAGGCAACAAGTTACGATTGGGCGCCATGTTGAATTAGCATAAAACGTGTGGGGACTGGTGCTGAAACTACAGCATCAAAACGAGACACGGTCCTTGGAACGACGAGAAAATGTCGTCTTCGTGAAAAACGTGGCTTTGTTTTAATACGTCTTTAAATCAAAGTGGTTTACAGCTATTTTATTCCTGATAAGTCCACATCCAATGCAATGAATGTTCTCAACTATGGTCACCATTTAAAATTTATATCCATTTTCGGTATCCATTTTCTTTCACCACCATGTTAAGCAATGCTTTACAATTACAGTTTAGAGCAAATAAAAACTGCTTTTTAATAAAGCAAGTCTTAGAAAGGCGCATTAATTTTCTTTAGTTTTGTTATTTTGCTCACTTAATTCATCAGAAAAGCCTCTTTTACTGCAACATTTTATGTCTAAGCCACAAATACATTTCAAATGTATAATTTCTTAAAAAGTGTCAATTTTGGCTTCAAAAATGGGGTTCAACTTATACACGGGTTCGACTTATACACAAGTATATATGGTACATTGTACACCTGTTTGAATGATTGCTCCAGCTACTCAAACAAACATATTTCTCATGTTGCATATAGTAGTCCCTGCTAAATGCCTCCCAGTCTTGAATATATGCATCTACTCTAGATCTAGCAAACATATTCCCTTTGTCTTGTTGAAAAGCCACAAATGGATAGTTCTTTTTACTAGTTTTAGTTCTTGTGTAATTATTTGGCAAAAGTATGGTATTATCACATCTTGATATTATTTTTAATTGCTTTGTTAATCAGGGCATAGTTTCCCACTTTGTACTGTACCTAGATTCTGACAATAATTATATAGCACGCAGTTCTAGAATTCACCTCACTGTGCTTGTGTTAGGGGTTTGCTGGATGGATATGTAGAACTGCGAAGTCAACATGATGCCAATGCTATGGCTGTAGAAGCTTTAAAGCTCAGAGTTGGTGTGGTGGCACAACATATTGACAGAAGGTATCCAGTGTAATTGTTAATACTACAGACTAAATTTTGGGTTTACTACATCGAAACGGAGATGGGAATAGAAAGTTCCCTTCATTCAACCAGTGTTGGGGAGTGGCTTTGATACACTACCAAGGAGTAAGAGGAGAAAAGGCTTTGATATACTGCCAAGTAAGAGGAGAAAAGGCTTTGATATACTGCCAAGTAAGAGGGGGGGGGGATTGGTGGGGAGCAGGGAACTTCCAGGAATCAAAGTGAGAAACAGTGATGATTGACCCCCAGGAGGCATGAGATGCTTTTTAACCTGGTGGAGGGGGGCATCGTTGTTTCAAGTACATGTAGAAAAGCAAATGAAGGTTATACAGCAGTGATCAACCTTTTTACGTGCAAGGTTTGTATGCCACATGTTAATCTTTGATTTTCTTTGGATTTGAAGAATGATTCGCTGAGGCCTGGGATTCCTTGGTAATTTTTTGTGAAAATTTCACTGAATCTGAAAAAAAAACACCTGTTGTTATGTCGTCTTAGACTAATGGCAACTTCAAAGTTTTGAAATAAATGATAAAAACTTATGCATTCCAATGTGTTTTCACAATATTACATCATATTAAGATAACACATTTGTACTTATTCAGGTACCCAATTCAGCTGGAGAAAGCTTTGGAGGAGTATCTTGAGGACCTTCGAAGTCAAAGTGATGAGGAAATGAGTGATGATGACCAGTCTAGCACCATTCAGTGGGTGATGGAGTTTGTTTCCTTGGGTCTTTCTGGAGTTAAGAGTCAGGTGAGAAATGAATTTTCCAAATACTTTCTGACTGCTTCAAGACAGGAGCTGTAAGTATCTGGAACTCTTCTGAAGATTCTTTTGAAGTTGTTCCTGATTCTTTTTAAAATTTTTATAATGAATTTTCAAACATCCACTCTTCCCTACAGAATAACATTGTAACCATAAGGATTGCTAATAAAGGAAGACTTCCTCTTTGCTCTAGTATTTCAACTTTCCATATCCTTAATTTTATGAACTGCGTTTATTCACAGCATTTATCTGGACAGTAAATGGGGGGACAGGAGATAGCAGTATGGGTGTGGGGCAATGAGGTAGCCAGAAAGCTACCTGAAACAGGTATTATGGGAGACAGGAAGCTAAAGACTGGAACTTGTGTTAATTATGAGGTGCTCTGTCCAGCAGTATTGATAGAACTTCATTTAAGGCTGAAGCCAAAAGCTCTGATTAGGTCATTTGTTTCCCATAACAAAGATATAAAAAATGCAATGGTATACATATCATTTCAATATTCTTGTTGTAGGTTCTCCCAGACACCAATGCAACACTCGTGTTAAGCCTTCACCATCCTAAAGCTGAAGTACGGGAGATGGCTGTGAATCATTTGGGGGAAATGATACGCAAACAGGTACGTGATTGTACAGTGACACAGTCATGTATACTCTACACATATATTTGATAGAATTATTGTTTCAGGAAAGTAAGTTTTTGTTCATTTTGTCATCAAGAACAATGGTTTATCGTGATTCCTGTAACTAACAGGACTCAAAACTACTATTAATAGCAACCAATTGGATGCATGTGCAACAAGCTTTTTTCAAGTTTTCCTGCCTCATTCTTGCCTTTTTAAAAGCTTCTGGATACAGATATTGAAGCATAACGAAAAATTGTAATGCTCCACATATACTTAATCACAAACACAGTGTAAAAGGTCAACAGAAATTATCCATTGAAATAATAGATAAGACTTATGTTGAAAAAAACAGTTATATTGGTAAATAGCAGCTGCAGCTCAGTTTTTTGGCTGTTGTTATCAATTCCATCCAGAATTTCTATCTCAGAGCTCTATTATCCCCAAAGAATCTGATTCCAAAGTAATGTGTGGTATAGATACCTATGTACCGGTATGTACATGTATGATTGTAAAGAGGGTATAATGCAGCAACATCAGACAAAAAAGCTCAAAAAACTCTCTCACTTGCCGTCTTCTTTGTTGGAACAGACGTTTGAAGAGGATGAAAGGTTTATCAGCGAGTCAGTTCTGCCACGCCTTTCAGATGACGACCCTAGAGTTGTTCTTGGTGCCCTCAGTATAGGAGATGTAAGTTTAGATTGATTTGTTGTATGCTTAATGTTTATTCACGAACTACACTGCTGTCTGGTAATGTTCATTAATCTGCCTGGATGAATTGGGATTCTTTGATGAGACAAAGGTATTTTTTGTTTCGTTTTCTAACCTTAAAAAATCACCTAAAACAAAAAATTAAAAATTGTATAACTGTTCATACGATGTCGAAGCAAACCAAATGTTCCGCAAATTGGGTAGAGACAACTTGCAGTGGCATACCTCCACCTTCGTGTCTGGCAGTTAGAACTTTAAACTAGAATTTGTGAGAAGCCACCAATCTTCAATTGGCTATGTTCATTGTGTTGCAGCTGCTAAAGATGCTGAGAATTGCATTTTAAACACGAGAACAAGAGAAGATACGTTTTTTTATGTTGCACATTTATTACAGTTTGTCTTTGATAACAACAGCAGTTTTACGTCTTTTCTCGTGCTTTTTAACCCTAGAAGGCATAAGCCTAAAAAAGTTACACGAAGGCTATTCATTCGATTGGCTTGATATTTGGCACATAGAATAAGCTTTCTTTGTACTTTCAATTAATCGAAATCACTTGGTGTTTAATTGGTTTCC
>JAOBYE010467197.1:0-13554 GCA_025403585.1 Parazoanthus swiftii | reverse complement strand
GAGCCGATTTTTTGTCGTAAGACCTCCGATTTTTTGACGCCGACAAAAAATCGGCTCGTGTGTAGCGGCCTTAACTCGAAATATCCTGAGTATTATTAAATATAAACCTCGGCATGGTTATTGATATTCTAGCTTTTTGATTGGTTCCAAAACTGATGGTTATCAGCACATAACCATTGAACCATGCCTTTTATGAAAAAACGGCTGTTTTCCAAAACAGGAAAAGACTGTTGTTTTGACTTAGTATTTGATAAAACAATCATTCCCCTCACACGTGTTGTATATGAGATGACTATAGCCCCCTCGGTGCTGTGCACCTCTTCGGTTAGCTATCACCTCATATCGAAAGCATTTTCGTGTCTTAGCTCGCAGTGAGCAAAACAATCCTACAGTGACCGACCCGCGCTTGCTACACAGCGAGTGTCTGGATTTGTGAATATCATATGCGTACTTTTGTTTAACTTCAATTGCAAAACATTTTTTTTTTATTCACTAGTTTAGTATACACTTAGACAACTATTCCCCAGCAGTGTTGGCGCCTGGCGATAGGCATTCGTGGCTCAGTGAACAGCCATCACCAGTCACTTCCACTTTGGGGAAAGAATGGTTAATAATATATATTCAGCTTGCAGCTGAGGAAACAAATCTATACGAAATTGAAATTACAAATATTACTTGCAGCCTTGTACGTTTAAGTACGATGCATGGAGAATTATGACGTCTCAGTATTTTATTTAACTGTTGTACGGTGCATGAAGGCACTGAGACGAAACAGAGATATATTGAGAAATGTTTAGTAAATGAAATTTTAGTTTTAAAAGAATTACATATATTATAGTATAATATAACGGAGAAGTTACAGTGGTTCTGCATATATGAAGGCAAAATAAACTCGCGCGTTCGGTAATGTGTAATGAAATCATACTTGCCTCGCGCACAAACGTTTTAATGTTACCGCTGACATGCACGTCTAATTCCCAATTTTGATCAATCACTTCTGCCAAAGTTCGATGCGTTTTAAAACCAACTTATTGGTTTATGCTGCGACCCAGAGCGTATTAAAGGGAACTGCTAAACCTCTAGTCGAAGTTTCCGCACAATCACGTCATATTTTACCAGTGTCTCGGTTTCAATTAAAAAGAATCGAACTTTTAATCACTCGTATATATGCTGTCCGGGGAGTAGCACTTAGGAACGGTGTTTTGTTGCGTTCTATAACTTCCCCCTTTTCATCCTTAAACCTTCAATCCTGCTAATCGCCAACAAAATTGAGGTTTACGATCCTCCTTAAGATGAAATAACTACAATCCAACATATCGCCGCCTAGAGCAACCCATCCGTGCCATTCTGGCTGTTGCCTGTCGAAAAAATTGGAGTGCTATCGAGGATCGCGCTGTTTCATGGTTTGTTTACATGTTTCAAACTGTCCACAACAGAAAACAATACAATTTCCACCTTGAATTTGTAAGCGTTGTCGGGATTTTTCTTAGACCACATGCATAATACGCCCCAGTGGCCATAATCAATAACTCAGTCAAGTCGAGGTCGGTTTCCAAGTTCTCATACATTTGCTGTATTTCTGCCTTACCAGCCTTGACTCCAAGTTTGTGTTCATGACCAGGGGGGCGTATTATGCATAGGATCTATACTGAGCCAGCAACAAGCAGTATCGATTTATTGCTTTACTACCAAAGCACTGTGTGAACCGTAGCATTGTATCAGATATAACGAATGTTAGCTAGACTGAAAGACAATCCTGGAATAAAAGTAGGCAAACACTTCCTACTTTAAAGTATGAAAAGAAATGCGGCTATATTGGTTTTTGATCAAAATGACTACACGAGCCGTACAAATATTGGTACATAACTATTTTACTAAATTGCGTTACATTTAAAACTTCTTAATGGGATACAGTTTTGCTAGTGATAAATCACACGCAACAACGTTTTCTCAGGAGAAGACGCAGAAAGTAAATGTTAAAGTTACAGAAGTCGCACACCCAGCCGGCCAACACGCTCTCGGTTATACTCGACGACACCAAGGCGTCGCTCGAACGAAAGATATAAAGATCGCCGAACGTTTCAGCGACAATGAACAGAGAAACTCTCTCAAACTGACTTATTGTGATGTCTATGTTGAAATTTGGACTTTGTATGAACAAAGGGATGTAGTAATGTTTATAGCAAGTTATTTCCTTAACACCAAGATGGTTTTCCGAGCGTATTGGCTCATGGTCAGTACCGGCGCTTATCTTCAGTTCACTAAATAACAAATGCCCAGCTGAAGCTTGTGCTCATTGTACAGATAAGCCAACAGGAGGAAGTCGAGTCAAGTGTCTTGCACGAACACAAGTTAACAATAGTGGTTGGGTTGGAGTTCAAACTCGCGACTGCTATCTACTGTGCATGCGTCGACAACAGTATATACCGCTTCCTACTGGATTCATTTTCTGAAAACGTTCAAAATTTTTCCTGCATCACTGTGCATGCGTCGAAAACACTATATACCGCTTCCTACTGGATTCATTTTCTGAAAACGTTCAAAATTTTTCCTGCATTGAAAATAGAACAGCGTAGCATGATTTATCGATGTATATACATTGTCAGTAAAACAAGAAGGGAGGCGTGCCATGAAAAACATTAAACTATTGAGTTTTGACCAAATGAACAATTGTTTCCTTCATCGACTTGCCGGGTGTGGAGTGTTGGTAGCCGATCAGTCGCGTGTCACGTGACGCCAAGACCACTTCGGTTCAAAAGAGCGGCACAGGTTTGAGGGGAGATCCGAACATAAGATTCCACGATGCAGGAATTACAAAGTCACCTGAAAACAAGAAAAACAATATCGATTCAAAAGGTCAACCAAGACTAAACTGGGCGCAGCCATTTTAGGACAATCACTATTACGATGTTTGCAAAATCTCCTCGCATCCAAACTGCTTGCTTAGAAACACGAGTTACTAGCCAAGGCTTGTTTTTCTTATTTTTATGGCAAATCAGTCGGCTTTAAATTGTCCTTAAATTGATTCTCTATTTGTACGTACACGGTAATGCACCTATAAGTTGGATATTTCGCCATATCCCGTGGGCGGGGAATTGACATGAGGTTGGGTCCCACGATTTGATTTCTTCTCACGGTGATGGGAACGTTTCAATAGATTTGACCAGAACATCGCGCCCAACGACCGGGAGTTTAACAATATTTTTTAATGATTTTAGTCAAATCTCCGCTCATTCCCCTCTCCTACCCCCTCCCCTCCGCTCGGTGTGTACAATAAAAAGGTGTATTACTATTCTATTTGAAAAAATCCGTTTAGACTGATGGCTCTGAGTGGGAGGGCATTGAGCCTGAGAGATTGTTCTTAGATGGATAACGAGCCGTTCTCATTAAGTTTGCCTTACTAAAAAAAGTTTTTAAAAACAAGACTGACCCACCCTGAACAAGTATAGAAACAATTCCATCCCATCCCATTCCATAACGAATCAGAGACTTTCTGTACTTTTACCTTTAAGGTTCCGAAACTGTGGAACATTTGTGACTCCTGCAAATTCTGATTCATAACTTACAGTGCATCGTTTTTATGCAATAAAACCGTCACTATCTTCGTTGAGTACGGCTTTAGATGATTATTAAAGTTCCAAATCTTCATTTTATTGGAGTGGGAGGGAGGAAGAGGGGTGTGTGTTCTGAAATATGTTTATAGTAGTTTATACACCAACGGGCAAGTGGTGTCTTTTTTCTTGTCATATGTCGAGGAAAACGGTATTTCGAGGTTGCAGCGGACGTTTCAATGAATTTCAGGGCGTCATTTACCCCGCATTCTCTCGTTTCGGAATAGGAAACAGGGTAGCAAGATGATAGGAGAGTTGAGGAGACTCAAAGCACTTTAATAATTTACGATAAACGTTCGAGAAACTCTTATGCTTGTTTGGTGTGGGCTTTACGGTCTTCTAAACAAGAATGTATAAAAAATGGTGTTAAAAGATTGAACTCCCCTGAAGAACTACTCAGTTTGCTCGCCATTTCATTGGCTGACGTACACGCTTTAAACTCCAGCGCGGCTAGCAATTTGAGATGACATTTTTTGAAACTTGCTTTAGTTTTATTGAATGAAGGGCAGGGCACTTATTGGAGGCAGTGCGCTTATTTAAAACCGAAAAAACTCAAACTGGGGTGCCTATTAAGTACATGATGTTTCAGTTATTGAAAGTATGGGTTACTCTGAGAGCTACAATATATCAATTTTAAAACAGACTTACTTGGCTTTCCAGCAAGCTTGTTTTCTACCTAGATCGGAAAATAACACATACAGTAGATGTCAAAATTGTGCTTGAATGTGTACTCAGTTTCACGACGTTTGGCCATTTTGAGCAGCAAAACTGTAACTTTATGTTGAATACATGTAATCTTTGCTTTCAGCATGTTTGGACAAACTTTTTGAGACATCACCTTCAAATTTACACACAGTGAAACGAGTGACACGTTTTTCTAGTAGGGTCTGAGGGCAAGTCTCAGAAATGGCACTCCTCTCGTTTTAAGAGCATTCACGGTCCTAAAATAAAGAGATTTAAAAACATCAATTTGCTTAAATCCCGTACGTCCCTTATTACTCGTGAGCCAGTGTTAGCATAGTGGAACTTGGCAAATTTATTACAATTAGGCCAAGTAAAAAAAATGGTTAGCGTCTCCGCCCGACCATTTATTTTCATAGTTTTTCTTTAAAACTACTTTAATACTATTTTGCGACTGCAAAACTTGGTAGAAGTCTGAATTAATTGTCCAAAAACTGACCAAATCCGATAGAATATTGCAGTCTTCAAGCAAACTATAGTAAATACCATTAAATTCATCGCGCTTTTTCCGTCCACACCCATGATAGGGTATGTCTGAACACTTCGATGCAATAACGACAATAAATAGTGATAAGTTTTGTTGTATTAAAGCATCAAACTTTCGAGTAAAAAAAATGTGCTACGGACTATAACTTTTCTGAAAAAAGGACGCTAACCAATTTGTTTTAAATTTTTTACTTGGCCTTACGATTCAAGTTTGATAGTTGAAGACTTTTTGGGGGTTTCCGCACCTTTTCTCGTGGGACCAGTTTCAACCAATCGTTTAAGTAGAGAAATAAGTTCACTGCATCCACAATGTTGTCTCCTTCAGAGCAAAACGTCAACAGGACTGCCAAAGGAATGCTCTCTTTGGAACTAGAAAAATAACAAAACGCACATTATATAGAGGTGTGGAGGTCTGTTCAACAGACGAACAGACGTGGCGGCTACTTGGTTCAAATGATACAATTTCTTTTCAACAAGTAAATTGACATTGGAACGTCATTTCATTTACCACATGTTCAACAGTGTCTTAGTGATCCCGCCTCCTGGTGTGAATATCTCCTCCTGATCGGAACCTGGAAAATGGAGTCGCTAACATGAGCGGCGGACGAAGCAGGTATAACAGCGGGTTGTCCCCCCTCCCCTTATCAGATACTCGCAGATTTTGAACCCCTTCAAAATATATTTTGTTTTGTTTCTCATTTTTTCAAATACGATTCCCTTATAATATTTACTTCTGCAAGCCCCACCTTACGCGATATTAAAGTACAAGAAAGTATACTGACGGCCATGATTGTTCAGTTCCAAACACATTTTTTGAGACCGTCGATTTTGACGTTTAAATCAATTTGGTATACAGATTTGTCCTGGCTTTGACTAGATAACTTTTACTTGTCAAAGCTGCACTCGCGGATCAGCAGTTGGGCTGTTTAGTTTGAAACTTGCAAAACTGGCTGTTCCTGAGTAAATTATTTTCATGGTAAAAGTAACAAAAATAGCAAGTATTTCACTTGAAAGTAAAAAGATGGAGTCAGAGAGAGATTCGCGAACCAAGTTGCCAGATACATGTACAAGTCAACGCAAGTCTGGGAAAGAGACTGGAGGTCATGACTACATAGGGTTCGCAGTTCATCAGCAAGATCCGGCAAGTATTTTCCAGTCTGGCCCGACCTGTCCGAGTCATTAACTGCTATAAAAACATATGTATTGACCGATTTTGCAGAAAGAAAACTTCTTGTTTCCCAATTCAAAAGAAAACAGTGTGAGCAGGGTAGATACAGTATGGCTTTGTGGATTCTATGAACAATCTAGTAGATGTATTGTACCTGTCACTGATGAATATGCAAGTCTTTTCTCCAGTACCTTCCAGGACATCTGATCAAACGTCGTCTGCATGTTACTTGCCTTCTCAGTAAGTAAATATCGAAGGGGTGATCTTCAGATAAGAAATAGTTAAGTTATCAGGAGTCAGTCAATCATTCACTACAATCTACAACAATGATAACCTCAAGAAAAATACTCTTAAAAACATTTCACTGTAACTATTTAACACAAGTTATTTACTGAAATGCAGGCAACTAGTGATCAATACTAAGGGGAATTACATTTTACAGGTCGTATTTTGGTTGTAATTAGGGGGACTGGAGAGGAGGTTGCATGAGCCATCATGGATTGGCAGTTCAACAGCCATCTCTTTCCATATTATATGACTGTATATGTTGCCCTTAATTAAAACAAAAGTTTTAATAACTGTTTAGTAACTTCACTACAAATTATTAATATTTGCATTTCTCTTCTTTATTTTACAATTAATATGCAACTTTTCTTCTTCTTTCCTTCTATTAACTACCAAAATATTAATGAATCCAGCTTGACTAGCTGTTGAAACTTGATTTAACCTAATTAACTGAACTGAAAAGTACAAATGTTGTTGTGACTGTAACTGTTAATGTTGAGTACAAGCTGTACTAAAACAAACTCAGATATATAAAAGGTGTGTTACCCTTGAATTTGTGCATCAATTCTCTCAACAGCACTGATACTGGACAGCAGCACAACCTGCTTAAACTGACACTCTTTGATCCACTGCATGAGCTTATTGCAGAAAACAGTCTGACATCCCTGGTGAATGCAACAAAAAATGAACATAACTTTAAATTAATTAAATATTCAGGTGTAGGGAGATGAATTTAACACATATTCTGACCAGCTAAAAGCCAATGCTCCCTAATAGTTCAAAGCAATAAATTATGTAACTATAGTCTATCTGTCATAAAAATCATGATTCTTTTAATGTCCAGATTGAGTGGTAAAAAAATACAAGTACAAGATCAAGACAGCTGTGCATTCTTTAAAGGGAAGACCTATGAGTGGCATGGGGTCACTTGTACCTGGTCAGTGAATATCATATTAAAGTATGGCAGCAAGGATATAGAACAAATTTCAGAGAACAATCGGTGTTGACTATTAATCATTTGATAACAACTATTATCAAATACCTATTTTCAATATTTCCTAGCAAATAAACTTACCTTTACTAGAGGTACCCTTTGTTGCACAACAATTAATTTGGGTTCTTCACATTTGTACACTGAAAACCAAATTATACATTAGTTGGGGAAATCAATTAGCATTATTTTCAGATCCCAATTCAGTAACAACTTTATAGATAAACAAACCAATATAAGACTTGCTTGAGCAAACTGAACTCCTATTTGATTAATAGATGGTATGCCAGTGCTACCTATAATTATACCGTACATAAAATCATAAGCCCACCTACCTGCTTACAAAGAAATTATTCTGGCTATAAGCCTTCCACACTTGGCTCCACTAATGTGTCCCTTTTTATTAAATATTTCTTGTTGTAAAACACCATAGTTTCACACAGAAAGTTAGAATTATTCTACAAAAAATGGAGCTTGGAACAATTAACATCTAGCAAATCATACTTTAGATTCCTAGTAAACTAATAGAGCATTATAGACATTTTTTATCAAAAATTTTTTGCTGTAAGTTGTAACTCAATGTGGGATGTGACAACAGTTTTCTTTGCAGCTGATCTTTTGACTCATCCAAAAATTTGCATTGCATGGTGAACTGAAAGAATTGCTGGAAGGGATACTTCTAGGCTCACTACTGAGCAAAACATAATAACTTCAACCTTCGATTCCAATGTTGAGACAGCCAGAGGAATCATCATTTGTGTTAAATGGATCATTTCCTGCCATTGGAAGTATGCAAGCATCATGAAAATAGCCAATTCGACTGTGATTCAGGGCAAGAGATGAGATGACCAGATCTGCTGCTAGTTGGCCCACATTGCCTATTGACACTGCTGGCTGTTGGAGAAGAAACAGACCAATCAGAGGAGCAATGTTTGGGTTAATTCTTTAACCACAGTTATTTTTAACTTTGCTGAACAGAACATTTTTTAAGGTTACACAAAACAACATCCATTCTATGAATCTCATTTGTATCAATTAAAATTGATCCAAAAATGTAAAATGTTTAGTACCAGAATATATTTATTTAACCCTTTAAGCCCCAAACACGACAAATGGCGTGATAGTAAATTCTCCTAACTGAGCTCCATTCTTTCTATATATACATGTATAAGCAGTTTGGGAGAATTTGGCTTTCCAACTTCAACAGCTTATTCTACTTGATCAATTCCTTATTTCTCATTACCTGTTATATAATTTTGTTTGAGTTTTATGAGGAGAAGTTAGATGTTGATAAATTGCCTGGGGCTGAAAGGGTTAATACAAATGATCTTTTAAAAAAACTAAGCACTCTGTCTAATGGTAGAAGAAAGTTTTTGGTTATGTAACTTATGCACTCTCTTACATGAGTTATATTGGTATGTGTGGCACCAAAGGGGATGATTTTTGAGCACTTTTGGTCTATTATTGGGTATGCATTCTGACATTTTACATGTAGGATTATAAGTCTCCACATATGTATATCTGTGTTTTTAAGCTGTACTTTCATTAGGTATTGAACAGTTCCAAAAAATAGTCACACCTTCATTGTGTATAGAGAAATTGAAAATTTCTAGGGGAAGGGGGGTTGGATGTCTCATAGGCCAGGTTTTAAAAAACTATATACACTGATGCAGTCTCAAGCTGATAACAGCTGGAGGGAGGGGTACTAACAAAGCAAAATTTCCACAGTGGAGAGGGTTTGGATGTTTTCTGGAGGCACACTTGTTTTCTGGAAACACCCTCAAATTCACTCTCACAATTCCTGGATTTTCTCAAAAAAAAACGGCTCGAGAAAAACATAACTAAACCTGGTTTTATATCATTACAGCTAATTAGACTTGTCTTATATTACTGCAGCGTCATAATGATCTGAAAAACAACTATGAGAATTATGTTCACGAGCCTCTTATCGTTGCATAACAACAGTAATAAACCATAAAGTGATAAACTTTAAGTTACGTATCACTAGTATGACACTGCAGAATTTTGGTTGCAGAAACAACGTAAATTCTAAACAGTTCCATCCGAACACTGAGCACTTTGTATGACTATCGGTAACGAAGAACAGTGTTTCTTGGTGTGAGGATTATACCTTGGTAAGTTTACCTACCAAAAGAAGGGTAAACTCTGGCCAGTTTATTTTCTTGCTGTCTTCGCAACTCGCTACAAACATTTTCAAGCAGGCGGTAGAAAAAAGAGCAACCGCGCGGGACTTGCAACGACTGCAACTGGCTAGGTCGCTAAGCCAATACAAGATGGCGGAATTTCCTTCACTTGGAAAACATTGTGAAGAAGTTTCGTGCAAACAACTGGGTAAGGCCACAGTTGATTCTTTATTGGTTGTTGGATTTTAATTAACTGACTGAGGAAAATGGCTACAATAACTGTCTTTTTGTGCAATTAATTTGGCTTGTTAGTTTACTAATTCTTCTATTAGATTTGCATTTGGAACAAGTATTTAATAGAAATACCAATAGTCAGCTTCAGGTCAGTGGATGTTTGAATAACGATTAATTAGCGCTCCCTCTTCAGACCAATCTCCAGACTTATCGCATTTTACTTTTTGCAAAGCTATCCCGCCCATATGTCTAAAATCGTAAAATGCTAATTCAAATCACACAGTTCACTAACCGGTAGTTTTAGTCTTGTGTGTCTCCGAAGGAAAATCGGGTACTAATTGTGGAGTGAAATGCACTTTACATGCTTGTCATTCAAATGGCTCACATTCCAGCCCTGACCATCTGGACAGTAAAAGTGCAGCTTGGTACATGTTCATGTAGGCCTGCTCTTCCCTTCTATATTTACCTTTTCAGCTTGAGCGAACCTATTAACATCTATCTTCTTTTTACAATATTAATACAAAACAACTGAATTTGTTTAAAAGAATTAACAAGTTGATCACACACAGCAACCTGTCTAATGAAGATGACTTAAATGACTGTATAAAAATTATATAAAATTTTCCCATGATTTGTTTCATAGGAATTTAAGGTAAAACAATGTGTATCACATAACTTGCTTTGGACTGAAAGAGTTGAACCCCCTTTGACTTTCCACCAAAGCAGGCTTAAGTGAGGACCTAGAAACCTTCATTGATCCCATAGTCCCCGCATTGCCTTGGTTCACATCATGGTTTCCCATACAGTAAAAACGAACAGAAGTAGATCTGTTATAAGACCTTGTAAGTAACATACTGTACCAGTACTGCCTCTAACTACTATTTTACCTTACAGATTTTTTACCATTTAGCTGCAGTGGTTGTTCAGGAGTGTTTTGGTATGACACTAGTTATTACAACATTAAAAAAGAGTTGATTAGAATAAAATAATTCTTTTTCATTTCTTGAAGGTATTAAATTCAGAGGTGAAAAATTTTTCCAGAGAAAGCTCTACTTGCCCAGGACTAGTAGCCAGTACAGTAAAATGCTAGCCAGAATCCAAAATCTGCTAGCCCAAATGATCAGATATTGATATAAAATATAATTATTCTAAAACAATCCAAGGGCACTCATCTTCTATTGACAATACTGCAGACTGTGCTTACATCATTTTATTTTGTCCCAGTACAAAAAGAAAACAATATGACAAATTATATAATCATGCAACTTGTGTTCATAAAAACAAATTTATTATTAACAAATTCCATGAAAATACTGTACCTCTACAAGAAATGTTATATATTATTGATTCTTGATAACAAGGTACATCAATCTGAAAAACTTTTTTTGTTACTCCAACAGCAAAACCTACCAGTCCTTTGAGTCAGGCTAGCTAGGAGGCTTGATCCAAATATAAAATCCTCCAATTGGGAGCTGTGGATATTTTAGGAAAGATGAACCATAATTCCAGAGCATAAAGCTCTAACATACAGTAATAAGCAGCTAGTTGATGTCAACTATGAAGACACTGAGTCAAGCAATTAATTCTGTTGTTTAATTTTCCAGTCTTGAACATCGATCTTTTGAGGCACACAAGTGTCCACATGCCTTGCAGGGAGATGTAAGTTTTTAGTCTCATTAATTTTATTGATTCACTGAGACAACTTGTAGATGAGTTTTAAAGCTCTTCTGAATTAAATGATAATAAATAATAAATAATAAATAATAAATTATGATATTGAAATATTTTTATTTTATCAAAAATGTATCAAGTTGAGAATTAAAGAATTGGTAAACATAGTTACAGGGATCTATACAATAAATTATAATATATAATTAATTATGTATCTGTTACCATTAGTTGGGCACTCTCACATCTCTTGCTGTAGTATGCTTTTAATTACAGTTATATTTTGGCTTACGACTTGAGAATAGGGAAATGATTGAGAAATCAGTGTTTGTGAGTAATGATAAAATTTGTCTGGGAGACTTGAAAATAATAAGAGTCAATCTAAATAGTGAATTGAAAGTAATTGTTAGCTACTGTACACATACTTGTATATAAACTGATAATTATGCAAAAATAATATAGATTGTAATACAGGGTTCAAAATAGCTGCCGGCTGACAGCGATAGCCGGCAGATTTTGGACCTTGCCAGCGATTTTCATTTCCACAACACAGTTCAAGATCAAAGGGTAATCGGCGACTTTTTCTCTGATTGTTATAACTAAAAATAAAATAATTTCACTTCTGAATGGAGCTTTGTTTTCATAAATTTAGTAACATATATTCGCTAGTATAGCTTGATCTTGTAGGTTATGTTTATGCCATTTTGCAAACAGAATATTTTACCCATGAAAACAGTTGGCAAAAATTTTTGACGTAACAAAAGAGCCTACAAAATAAAACAGAAATTCAGAACATTATTTTGAACCATGTAATTTATTGAATTGTTGTCCACAGGGAACTTGAATGAGTAGATCTCTGCGAAGTCTCAGAGATGTCCTCAGTTCTGAGTTGCTATTTGAAAGAAAGTGCTAGTGTGCCTTTGATAAAATTAAAGTATCTCAAAACAAAAGGTAGTGTTTACATGACTGTATTAAAAGAACTGTAAGATTTCCTTTAAGTACATGACTATACATGTATGTTGTTGATACAATACAATCATGTAGTTGTTATATCATTGATACTCAAGGACAAAAAGGACAAGCTTTCAAGTGCTGAGAAACCACACCACAGTTGTCATTTCCCAGATTGCACCAGCCACGAGTTGATTCCTGTTGAGTGTCCACATTGTCATCACAACTTCTGCCTCAAGTGAGTAGTTCACTCCCCGGGGGGGGGGGGGGTACTCCCGTTGTAAGTTGTCAGGGGAGCTCGTCAGAAAACCTAAATAAATACGTACCCTAAAAAATATCTACCCAATAATTTGCTACTCAAAAATATACCTCTCTGACTTACATACTGCATATAAAATGAAATGTTTCAGTAATATAAAAGTCAAGTGCTATTTACACTGTTCCCATAATAGTTTGTGAGCGTGTTGTCATTATTATAACCAGAATTACCCCTAAAAAATACCAGGTATTCTCAAGACTCTGGTTTTGCCTCAGAAAACCCCTAAAAAAATACTAGTAAGATTGCAAATTTAAGTCCCTAAAAAATACGTTGAGCTCCGACATCCAATTATAGGGAGTAACCCCCCCCCCCCAAGCTCACTATATTATAAAATAGCCCACAAATTCCCCTTAAATGGGTGTGTATTGTGTCATAGAATAATAGTAGAAGAAGAAGTAAAACTCTGTATTGTCAATACTTAACAGTAGACTGAGTGTACATAAATCTCAGGATTACCAAAGAGGTTAATAAGCAAAATTAATATGGAGGAGGGAAGTACTTAAGAGAGGGTGGGGAGGGGGGAATCATAGCAAATGTTTAAGTGCATGTTTTGTACTCTCCTGGGACATCTTTAAAACTGGCCCTCTGACCTCATAATAAAATTTTATTTTGAGCATTATGACAGTACGTAATAGCTTGTTGAATTAAAAAAAAATTAGTTTTGACTTGTTTCAATCAATACTTTTAACATCTTTGTTTTCAAGTGCACATTCAGATTTTCTTGTTGAAAATTCTGTTCAAAATCAAGCTAAAAGTAACCAATGAAAGTAATTCAAAAGACATCCAGAACTTCTGAAAACTTTGAGTGGGGAATGGGAGCTAGGTTTTGACTGCAGATTTTACACAAATTCATTCTAACTGTTTGGGTTCTGCATGTACCATAGACCGTATGCATAATACGCTTCACTGGTCACGGACAAAAACTTCGAGTCGAGGCTGGTAAGGCAGAAATACAG
>JAOBYE010467086.1:0-13555 GCA_025403585.1 Parazoanthus swiftii | reverse complement strand
GTGTGTGGGGGGGGGGGGAAGGGGGTAAGCATGTTATCTAGAACCAGATACATGTAACACCAAAAAGCCATACCTAACTGGCCAATCCCTTGAACCAATTTACTTAAAACGAAAACACTCCAAAATGTTTACCTGTGGTTAAAATTCTCTGAAATGTCTGTAGACAACATGCATGCACATGTAACCATTCAATATGTTTTTCAAGAGTGTCATATTTCTTAGAACTCGAGAACTAGTAATAATGCAGAAATTTTCGTCACAAGTTTGCGATTGGCACTGAGGTGTGAAGCTCATTTCGCGTAAGTCACTGGACGAGTGACATACGCGTGAGGTAAAGTTACTAGTGAGCGGTACTGTATTTCTTAGAACTCCTCACTTATACACCTATCAGTGAAAACCCTGGGGGTACCTAGGTTGAGGATTTGCCATTTTCCTTGTCTTACATGTATTAGAAAAGGTAGTCTGCTACAGTGCAACCTTGGTATAACGAACCCTGATACACAGTGTAACCAAAATTGCCAATAATTATTGATATACAGTACTTCACAAGCTGACTGATAAGTGTTGACAGACCTGCTGTTAAATGCTTTTTCCATCCTCTGCCGAGTCATAGGAATTTTGGCTTTCCTCATACAAGGAAAGTAATGTGGATACTTGAGTGTCATTTTCAGCTTACCGTCCTCAGTCTGAAGAAAATGACAATAATAATAAAAACAATAACAACAATGTCCAACAAATTAATAGTGTTAATATATTTAATAAAATTTGCTTTATTTACATATTAAAATTATTTTACCCTCTGTCATTGGTGTTACCATATTAAAACAAAACAATTAAAAGTTATAATAAACAAATTTATTTAATATATACAATTTAAGGTTATTAATATAAGAGAAACCTGCAGATATTAGTTGATGATGTCCTAGCAATAAAACGTGAGCATAAAAACTTATACAAAGCTCCCAAATTTGATCTTGAGACTAGGATTGCTTGTACAGGCATGCATCTCCCTAATATCTCCTCAATCTTAATGGGTAATATGAATTCAATCCCACTGATGAGCAACTGCCCTATAACATTATTTTAATACATTTGTGACCAATTATTACATTAATTTTGCACCTTCTTTAGACCTGCTGCTCTTCTTGTAAAAGGTTAAATTGTTCCAAAACACTGTGTGCAGTGTATGAGTATTGTGCATACACGTAATATTCAACAATTTTCTTCAGAAAACTACTCAAAAATCCCTTAAAAGCACAAAAAAACTTACAAGCCTTCAAGAACAAATTTATACATCATGTACATGTACATATTACATGTCAAAGCTTAAGTTAGTTTTTTCTTACCTTATCCAGACTATCAATAAAATCCTGTGGCAATCCAGCTGAAATCACAAAGTTTTACATTTGTTCACATTTTAAACTGAAAGCATCAATGACGTTGATTCTGCATTTAAGGCCAATGGTACCAACTTTTCAGTTCAAAGTAACATACAATATCATCTGCAGTAAACATGTTCTCATCCATCCCCTGCGAGTACATGTAACTACACTGTAACCCTTGGCAACGATTTGCAATAAACATAATTCTTCTCACTATCTCCTAGTAGTGACTAACTAACCCATATCAGCTGCAGTAACCATATTCTCACCCTTAGTCAGCAAACAACTAACCAAAACCAACTCTCACCCTCCCCCAGTTAGTATAATGTACATGTAAGTACAGATGCAACGGACCCAAATCAGCTGCAGTAACCATATTATTCTCACCCTTAGTCAGCAAACAACTAACCAAAACCAACTCTCACCCTCCCCCAGTTAGTATAATGTACAGTCATGTAAGTACAGATGCAACGAACCCAAATCAGCTGCAGTAACCATATTATTCTCACCCTTAGTCAGCAAACAACTAACCAAAATCAGCTCTCACCCTCCCCCAGTTAGTACATGTACCGTAAATGTAAATTAACACTGCAACTCACCCAGCTCTTCTGCAGTAAACTCCAGTATTGTGTTCTCCTCATTGATGTTCTTGTTAAAGTCAATACTGATGTCACTCATTCTTTTTTTTATTTCCTTTATTTCATCTTGGGTTTTCTGTGGCAGGTGAAGACCTGAACAGAGCCAGGTTTATGTTAGTAGTTAATTATACAGTATGTAAGCTGAATTACTGTATGCATGGTCAAAAATGGTTCAGTCTGTACCATAAATAAAGTGAATGGGTCTGTAATGAAAAAATAAATTATCTTTACACAACCTTGATGTGCCAGGTAAAAAAGAGACAAGTTTGTATACCCACCATTACGACGTCCAAGCTTAATCAATCGCTCCAAAACTCGCTTTGCCTCTGCTGACAATTGTTCTGTATTCTTTTCCTGATACAGAATGAAAAACTCAATGATTACACAATACAACTGTACTTGTTTGTATGATTATGCCAAGATTTTCAGCAAATTTAATAACACCGGGTTACATAGTAAGTTAATGCAGATATGTTTTCTCATTGGCAAAAGCTGACAGATGCAACTCACCTGAAATGCTACCAGGTTGTCAAAAACATCCTTTCTCATACTGTAACATAACAATACAGAAAGGGGTTTCACTGTCTGTACAATCATGTTTTATGTATTTACATAGCAATTGGTGATTAAAGAAACTGAAATGCAGACAGTAATTGTTAACACCAGTTCTATTATGGTACCAGTAATTTAGCTTTTAAAAGACTCACCTCATCTCAACTTCAAAGGCAGAGAGTTTCCGGTCAGCTTCAGTACTAGCTGCACGAGTCTCTTTATCTGTACAGTATTCAATAAATATAAGTTACCATGTACAAGTACTGAATGTAAGAATTACTTTAATTAGAAACAGAATGAGCACTATAATAACAATAATTATGTACTTGTCTAATAACTAACAATTGACTTACTGTATCAATTAACCTAATAACCTATTTAAGATAGGAAAACTACTTTAAGAGGCAAAACTATAACACAGTTACATACTCCCAACAGGATGTATATATAATGATCTTTTTTATTACGTTAAACTTTGTAAACTATTAGTACCACTAGCTGATCGTAAGCCTAATTTTCTGAGACTGGGGAATATGCTTTATCAGTATAAGAATAGTAATTTTAGTGAAAATTTTAGTGTTTCAATAGAACTCTATTTACATGAACATGTCTTGCTTTTTATGGTATTAAAGTTGTTTTATCTCAAAAGAGTTATTTTTAAAATTCACAATTACTTACAGACTGAACTCTAAATAAGTATAAAAATGCTACACAGCAAAAAACGGAAAAACAAAAAAAAACAGTACAAAACTTATGGTTTTTGAAAATGTTATGAATTAAAAATGGGTTAATTTTTTACAGCTGAGAAGCAGCAACGTTGAAGGGGGTGGGGGGTCATTCGAAATGGTTAAAGTTAAAAGCTGGCCATTTGGCATGTACATGTACATGTAAGCAGCTTTAACCTTGCTAATTACTTTCCATGACAGCAATAGCGTTTTAATTAAGAACTGTTGCTATGGCAACAACCATTGGAAAACATGGCTGTCAACGTTTGATTTTCAAAAACTATTTTTAGCCAATTTTTAGTAAACTTCCTTGACTTTTATAGACAGGGTTCGTACACTTAGGGCTAATTCAAATTCCAGGACTTTTCCAGGACTTTCCAGGTTAATATTTACAAAAATCCAGGACCTGAAAAAGCTAAGAATAACCAACATGTAGTAATTTGCAACAAATTTTGATTACAGAACAATAACTGTGACCTTTCAGTTTCATTGTCACTGTTGTAACTACTGAAGTGCTCGGACGTTTGCAGATAAAATGGGCTTTTTGCGATACTTTTCACATTGATTCCTTGTCCACAACAATCGTCAGGAAATAGTGAGGGATAAATATTCAAGAGACAATGATTTTCTATTTTCTGAATAAGAAAATGTGAATTTTCCAGGACTTTCCAGGACCGTCACTAATTTTCCAGGTTTTCCAGGCCTGGAATTTAAATTTTTGATTTTCAGGACTTTCCAGGTTTTCCAGGACCCGTACGAACCCTGTATAGAAAACATGTATTTAACGACTCAAACAGCAAAATATTCCAAAAGAAAATGAAATAATTTAAAATAGAAGAGTTGTTCTGTGAAAAAAATCCATTTCTTGATTCAAACTTGATGACGTTATCCAATTAAAGTCAGAAGATGTGTCATTTAGACTACAGGTACTGAAAGTTTCATTTTACTGTAATTCAGTGCTGCAAAGCTTCAGAATTTGAGCTGGAAAAACTTAGGGGGAGGTCTGTAGAACCTTCCCCCAAAATAAATGTTTAAGGGTTAAAGTCTTTTAACTTAAATGAGGTCCTATCTCAAAAGATAAAGCTGTCAGATTCACCTACATGTATTTGAGACTGGGCAACTTCATGTACAGTAAACCTTTAACCTGGTTTCCACATAGTGATAGGAATAAAATTATATGGAATGACCTATGGAAACCAACCTATAAGCATCACTCATTCGAAAAAAATGCTGGAAGATATAGAAATGGTACAAAATCTAACCTGTGGACATGTGCTGTGGAAAGTCCAGCATTGATTTGGCTGTTGTGTACTCAGTCCTGTCATCTGACAATGCCTGTAATATTACATGTAGTTAGGCCAAACAAAAAATTGGAATCGGTTGGTTAGCAAATCATCCTTTTTTCAGATTTTGATGGTCGGGCAGGCAATTTTTATTTTTTTTTTACATTTTTTTAATTTTCTGCATACCAGTGGGGAGGGGGTGGATGGCTCTGTCATCTGTTATTGTGGTGAAACACAAAGCAGCTCTGCTGTCTGTTATTATGATAACTCGCAAAGCAGGTTTGTCATCTGTTTTTATGGATAGTCCAGGGCCATAACAAGGGGAGGGGCTGGTTGGGGGGGGGGTGTGCCTCCCCAGTTTTTTTCCTAGCAAATATGTCAACTTGTGTCTGCCCCAAGTCTGAAAAAAAACCTGGAAATTAATATTTTACTAGTTATAGACACTCTGGTTTTGTTTCAAATGCCATTTAAAACCCAGTAATACTCCTCACTAAAAATTATTTTCAGAAAGGAGCCTTTTTTTCTGTAATGTCCTCCTTGGCCCCACAATGGGTACAAGTGCACTCATATCCAGCCAAGTAATCCATCTGTGAATTGCAACTCAAACTAATATGCACATGAACTTCTGAAGGATGCTGTCATCTAAATGATTTAGATGAAGTCCAAAATGTTATAAATTACAAAGCTAACACTGTTTTGGTTATTTTATGTAAAACTTGAGACAATTTCAAAAGAAGTGTACAAAAATAAAAAATAAAAAAATCATGGTCGGGGCTTTTTCAATGGTCAGGCAGAAATGCTAACCAACTAATAATGTTTTATTTGGCCTTAACAGACATTAAGTACTATTGATTCATAATTTGGATCACATCTAACACCATTCTTTCAATATTTAGGTTTCAGTTGATGGGTTTACCTTTCTTTGACACAGGCTACTCTACATGAAGAGTGATTACCAAAATCAAAACTTGTAATTAAATGAGAATTTATTTTATTTTTTTAAAAAAAGTATAGTTCTGCCCCCTAATCAAGCTATTACTTGGCATCATACATCAAAATTAGCAACTTCAACTTGATCCTCTAAAATTTACATTGAATTAATTTTGATACAGTTTTGTTATTCGAGTCGGCGGGGGTAAAAACTTTGAAAAACTGAAAGATCGGTCGAAATTTCCAGCAAATTTACTCGGTCTGGTAATATTTTCAAGGAGGTTATATTTGGGTTGTTTACCAGTCCTGCCTGAGTGCACGTTCTCCTAGATGATTGAAAAAGTCCGATTAAATACTGGGAGATCATATATATTAGATCTGTTTCAAACTTTCAAGTTGAAGTTCCGGCCGAGCACACACGAGAGAAATCACGCCACCAAGGAGTAGCGCCAAATTGCGCTCCTAATATTTTAGTCTTTTCGCATAATCCTGGGAAATCTTTTGCATCGTATTATTCCACAGTTTGGCTTGCTTTGCGTGGTCAGAAAAAAAAACTTTAATGAAAAGTCTCAAAACTTTTGAAAACAGGATCACGTGCACAACGCATCGAGAGATTCGACGGAAGGCGGTCAATTTAATCTACCTTCAGGCAGTTTCCAAAGTTCAACTCATCCTGCTTGATAGCTCCAATAGTATCGAACACTTTCCTTGACTGCTCGATAAGTTCATCTGCTCGCTTGGAAATGTCATCTTTGGTCAGATCCCATTGAAGTTTCACTCCTTCCGGACTTGCCGCCATTTTGACTGTGAGCCAGCGAACAACCGTGGATTCCAATTTTGTACAGTGGTGTTTGTTGAGGGTTATGCGCAGTTGGAAACGCCGCCGTTTATCGGCATCGAAGGATCACGTGACCTCAGAACACAAAATGGCGACCAAAACTAGAGATCCGAAAGTTTCAACTTGCCCTCTCGGGAAATTATGTATCGGCAATTACATACTGGGAGAGACATTAGGAGTTGGTACATTTGGAAAAGTAAAATGTAAGTAGGCACTTATTGTTCTGAGTTCAATATTTTCGTTGTGTAGTGATGCAGCTTCCCTGAAAGTTGAAAGTCCAAGCGACACGCATGACTTTCTGCACGTATAAAATTTTTTTTGCATAGTAGTAGTTTCAGTGTGATAGAGTTGATATAATTTGTGTTTGTTTTGTCAGACGACAATGACACTGTGTTTTGTTGATGTTGGGTATTGAAGATCTGGATATATCAAAATTGAGCATGTGTGGAAAATACTGTTAAGTCTGTTAATGCGGAAAACATTTTAAGATAACAAACTACCTTACTATAATTTATATGGTAGTTGATTTCCATATCATCGAGAAAGTTCGATGTATTATTATTAGTTATTGTTTCTTGTTATTTCCATATATATCTTCTTCCAAAGAAGAGTGATCCCCTCACGGTGTCTATAAATTATAATTAATTATATTGTTGTTGTTTATTTATTTGTTTACATTATGAAAACAACATTTTCTTCAAATCTGATTGGTCTGTTAACCTTTTATTGTTTACTAAGGGTCCTGACACACAGTGCAACTTTGCACGCAATTGTTACAGTTAGTGTGTCACCCCCTGAAAATGTTGCATGCAAAACTGCAGAGGTACAGTAGAATGTATTGCATGCAACAATTTCAAAGAGCTGACAATCCCCAAACTGCATGCAGTGTCAGATGCAATGTTGCACTGAGTGTCAGGGCCGTAATTTGTCTGTTAATTGTCAGATTACACTGAGCGTCTTGTCAATGTTGTCAGTTACTATCAGATTACAAGGTCATACACCTGAATCAAACCAATCACATTCTGACTTAAAATTAATTAATCACAAGATTAGTGAAATATTATTACAACAACAGCAACTATTCTCCTTTCAAAAGAAGTAACAAACAAACTGGAAAGGGTTCACAAGTGTTTTCATTTAGTAATAATATTAATAATAATAATAATATTAATATTAATAATATTAACAATGATAAATATAACAACCAGTGATAAGTAAAGTTGATGTTATGGGTCTTGATATATCATCTTCAGTGAGTTTTTTTAACAAACCCATTTTCCGGAAATTGCAATAATTATTTACAGTATGTTGAATTTTAGAGTAACACAGTGTAGGACATTTTGTCACCCAGTTCTGCCTATAACTCTACTCTTGTGAAAAAAATCAAGAATAAATAGTTTGTTTTTCTCATTCTTTTAAAGTGGCAGAACATCAGCTGACTGGACACAAGGTTGCTGTCAAAATTCTCAACAGGCAGAAACTCAAGAGTTTGGATGTTGTTGGAAAGATTAAACGAGAAATACAGAACTTGAAGCTCTTTAGACATCCACACATAATAAAACTGTGAGTTCCATTACTTGTACAGGTCTTCATGTAGTTTTGTAATGTTGAGCTGACAAATTCTGTAAAAAACTACATGTACAGCTACAGTAAACCTTTGAGATCCAGTTTGCATATCACTGTTGTCTATAAGCGTACATGTACATACAGTTATTATTGTTGTTGTTGTTGTTGTTATTACTGCATTGTATAATGGAAAACAAAATTCAAGTTCTGTGTTTTTTTTGGTATACTTTACATTACACATTACATGTAATGGGAACAATTGCTAATATATAAAATCCTATACATGTATATATACTTGTACTCTATACACTGTATGACTTTGTACGGTGGAACCCCATACATTGTATTAACAAAATATCAAGGGGCTTGGGAAATTAGTTTGTTATGTCAAGTGTAAATTATATTGATCAAGGTTCTGTTCCATACATTTTACTAACTGTAATTCTGGCCAGGCTGTACAAAGAATTTTGTTCATTATATCAAGGACTTCACTGTTTAGAGGTTTGTTAAATCGAGGGTCTACTGAACTTTGTCTAAGACCATTATACGCTATTTTCACAATTTGCTCCAGCGATCATAAACAATAACTTCAAGTTGAGGTCAAGCCCCTAATTCTCATACATTTGCTGTATTTTGGCCCTACTGACCTTGACTCGAAGTTTTTGTTCATGACCACTGGGGCGTATTATGAAAGTCTTACTATTATTATACATGTAATATTTACTTTTAATTATTCTGTGTGTTCTGTATCAGCCTTCATCCCAGTGTATTCCAGTTCCCCCGCATTCTCTTCTGAGCCTTCCCTCATTGCTCCTTGTCACATTAGTACAAGTCATGTACTAATAAGAACATTTCTTGTTCATTCTAGATACCAAGTAATTAGTACACCTTCAGATATTTTCATGGTGATGGAATATGTGTCTGGAGGAGAACTATTTGATTTTATCCTGAAGCATGGGAAGGTAAGTTTCCTTTGCTTACAAAATATATATTATACAATCATGTACATGTAGTTAGTTTTATTTACATTGTTTATTAACTTTTTAAAATTGTACTATCATGTAGATTCTCTCTGAATTGTAAAGTTTTGGGTAGACATAACATGTTCATGTAGAGTTAGCACAGTTCTACTAAAATAAAATAAAATAAAATAAAATATAATTTTAGTTTGTTTTGTGTGTTATTTAATTGTTGTACATAATAATTATTATTTTTATGCTACAATTATAGTCACTTGTTTCAAATGTCAAAAAAAAATTAAATAAATCCGTTTTCACTTCATTTCCATTCATATACTTACAGATGTGCAAACCATTTTTTTCTTGCAGTTGGAAGAAAAAGAAGCCAGGCGTTTTTTTCAACAAATAATTTCAGGAGTTGAATACTGCCATAGACATCTTGTTGTTCACAGGTACATTTATAAACATTTATTTTACTGCAAAACAATACTTACATGTACAGCTTGCTCTGGACAACTTTAACTGTCAAGGGAAGTGTAATTGAAGATCTGTTTGACTTATTAGGAGTTCAACTTGTGGACAGTAGTATTAGTGAGAAAATGAAGTGAACCTTGGGAGATTGAGATTTTAGAAGTCCTGATAGTTTGAGTTTATGGGAGTTTCAAATTGTCAAGCGCTCAAGTTACTAACTTGTAGCAGAATTTGAGTAGCCGTTGCTGGTCAACCACTCAATCATATATTTTAATTATTTTGTACTATTTATTTTCCAGGGATCTGAAGCCTGAGAATTTACTCTTAGATGCTCACCTTAATGTGAAAATTGCAGACTTTGGCCTTTCTAATATGATGAAAGATGGAGAGTTTCTTAGAACAAGCTGTGGCTCTCCTAACTACGCAGCACCAGAAGTAATATCTGGAAAGTAAGTGTCAAATCTCATTCAATAAATGAATAAAATTTTAACGTTTACAATGTATAATTGTTACTTGTACTGACATATTAAATATATTAGTTTTCTCAAGTTTTAATATTAGTGTACATTTAGATTGAATCAACTTTTTTTTTAAAATTAAAGTTGGTGTTGCTTTAATTGTAGTTTTTAAGATACTTCTTTTAAGTTCTTCATTTAAATAGGTGTTTGTAATTGTACAATTATATAAACTAGAACTACTTTTAGACTGGATTTGAGCTTTTTACAAATTAAAATGAACTATTTTGTAACCATGCTCTGGTATTGTCCACAGTGAGTACATATATGACTGTTGAAAAACTGTTGAGCTCAGGTTTGGCTAGTGTGTAATAACAAAAATGTAATATTCCAGAAGGGTGGAAGGTTATAAATGTAGACCTGTGCATGTACATGTATGTGGGTGGGAAGAAAGAGATGTTCAAGAGGCTCAACACATTGGAGTCGTGCAACCCACACTCATCTAGGACAGCAGTCACTACATAACCTTGCACCCTCATAGTTTAATTAAGCATAATGTTGATAGTTACCACCACCATCATCACCATCATCATCATCATCATCATCTTCTTCATTTAGGCTATTCTGACCTATTTTAAGAAATATAATCATTAAATAAAGATATAGTTTTAGAAATACAAATATAAGATATAGTTTTAGAAATACAATTATTGAAAAAGGTAATCTCTTAATTTACTCCCGAATATTTGGAGGCTGCTGCAATCAGTGATGACAACTGGTAAACGTAAACATTCCTCAAAGTTACATACCAACTGGTATTAATAGAAAAGATTGCTGCCCAGCAGAAGATTTGTATCCTGGAATGACCAACTTGTTCTTATTGTATTTCTTGCATTGGAATCATGTACACTGTACTGAAGCTCTGTATACCAGTAATCTATAGTTTACTGTAGCAAAATGAGAAAAGAGGTAAGGTATATGTACAGTAGCTATGCATATAAGTACACATAGGGGTTAATCCCTTTACACACTTGAAAGCCGCAGTGCTGACAGTATAATTATTTCAGCATGCTACTGACAAGGAGCCAATTTAACTTTTAAGCAGGATCCATGTTTAATGTGATCAAATTTTTTGAACCTGTAATAACTCTTGCAGCCAAATTTTGAACACCCTCTTCAAGTCTGATTAAGATCATGTACAATTGATCAGGTACATGTAGATGTCACATGTTGTTGACGTGACTTTATTGTATTTATAACTGTTTTCCTGCAGACTTTATGCAGGACCTGAAGTTGATATCTGGAGCTGTGGTGTTATCTTGTTTGCTCTTCTGTGTGGTTCTGTAAGTACAGTTAATAAGTACTGTAAATAAATCACCTTTCGGTTCTTTTACAGTAACCCTTTCACCCCGAAAAGTGTCAAATAACACATTTCCTGGATTTACATGTAAAAGTAGGGAAATTTAAGGTAGTGCTGATTCATTTTACATGTAGAGAGTTCTGAGTCCATAGCAAATAAATTTTCCTGTTTTCAAGACTAATCAAACTATTGTGTACATGTACTGATCATGAATGTAGATATTGTTAAACTTGGTTGGACTGGAAGGGTTTACATGCATGTAGATAGCTCAAATAATATTATGTACAATTACAGTATGCTGCATGGCATTTGAAGTTGTTGCAACTGCACTCTATATAAATACATACATATTTTTCTATAATAATATAACAATAAAATACAGTATATAAGTATATATGTGACTGTGTATACTTACTTATTTACTTTCAGGCTATGTCAATTCAGATTTTTGTTTATATTTTTTCATGCAGTTACCATTTGATGATGAACATATTCCCACTCTTTTTCGGAAAATAAAAGGTGAAGTGTTTGGGTTTTTTATTGCATTGATTGAGTAATAAACTTTAGTTAGTACTTTTTATAACTGATGAAAGTTTATTGCAGATTCTGTATCAGTCTTTATAGGAGTTTACTGTTTGTAACTTAGAGTGCTGAGTAATGTGTGTTTGTCACTGACAGGTGGAGTGTTCCACTGCCCTTCTCATCTGTCTTTGGAGACAACCAGCTTGTTACATTCCATGCTGTTGGTGGATCCAATTAAGAGAGCAACAATGCAGCAGATCATGTAAGAACATTGAGCTATGATTCTATAATAAATCATTATTTACCATTCACATCCCTCCACGTCTCAAAGACAGATATATATATAATTATATAGTTTACATTTATAATTAGGACTTAGATCAAATGTAAGTTTTGGTAGATAACCTTTTTTCTGTCTTGTCTTTGTAAAGAGAGAATCCGTGGTTTAAGCAAGGCCTGCCAACTTATCTGTGTCCAACCTCACAAAGTGAAATTAACAGCATTGACCAGGAGTGTGTGTCGCAAGTTTGTGATGTAAGTGCATTAGCTACATGCTATATAAACTTTTAATTGCTTGTAAGAGGGTTTTTATGCCTCATTGAGTTCCTGGGTAGTCCTTTTTTATCTTCCTGGAAATTCCTGGAATAGTTGTGACAGTCCTGAATTTTAGATTGACAAAGATCAAATAAAATCCCGGTGTTATTAAATTATTATTAATTGAAGCAAGATTAATATCAAAATAGAACAACATTTTACAAGGTACAGTATGTATGTTTACATGTGCAGATTCAAAATTTAGATTTTATATTTTATTATATAATAGTACAGTAGATTCATAACCAGATAATTATATGAATTAATATCTATTTGAAACAGAAAACCTAGCTATGAAGACTATATAGTATTGTTTTTTTCAATTTATGTATAATTCATCTCTGCAGAAACTTGGTTGCTATGAAAGTGATGTGAGATTAGCATTGAAAAGCGAAGATCCTCATGACCAGCTTAAGATTGCGTACCATCTCATTTTGGATAACAAGAGATTGAGAAATCTAAGTCAGTATTAACTAGTAGTGTACATGTGTGTAATTTATTACATTGTATTTATCTTGTAACATACAAATGTACATTGTCTGCAAGATCTGACCCCCAGGCTGTACATTGCACACTCTAGTCATGGTATTTGGATACACATTTTGCGAGCACATGGCAGACTGTACATGCATTGGGGGAAGGGGGGAGGGAGATGCAAACATGTAAAGATAAAAATATCCTTATTTTTTAAAGTGCTAAGCTGGTGTTGACCCAGTGCATCAGAGATGCTTAGTTTTTGTGCTTTTCTGGTTTCATTTGCTTCATGTGCAGGTCAGTGGAGACATGCTGAAAAACACCAACCAAGCTCACAATTTTTTTTTAAAAAGTTAAGGGTTTATCACACCATATGTGCTTATCTTGCTTTTCTCCATCTACTGTGAAAGGTCGGTTGCATAATTTTTTGGTCAAAAAAAGTTACACTTTTACATACTTTTGCTTTTAAGATTGGATTTCAAGAGGCCATCTTGTAAATTTGGTCAGCTTTTCTCTCTTACTACCTCACATGCATGGCAGTTGTTATTCTGACATGTCATCAGTGGACTGTATACAACATAAAAATTATATAGAGCTCTCACAGTCCCTTTTGTTCTTGGTATATAAATGTGGTTTGCAAGGTACAAGTACATTCTCCTTTACCAGACCCACATGGCAATCATGGAAACCATTGTCTGTAAACGTTCTTTGATTTTACCATAGTTTTTTATGCATGTTTATAGTGTTACACTGATGATTTTACCATGTTCTAAATAAAAGTATATATATCGTACCAATCCATTATA
>JAOBYE010466975.1:0-13555 GCA_025403585.1 Parazoanthus swiftii | reverse complement strand
GATTTGTTTTTTTCTTATTTGTTTGCAAAGCAGTGTGTGTGCAAAAAATAAAAGAATATTGTTTTTAAACTGTTTGTGCTCAGCGGGGTAAAGATCCAGAAATCTTGTAATTGGGTTTTGCATGGGGCAAGGAAAATTTTTGGAAGGGGTGGGGGTCGTTTAGGTAGTCACTGAATGCAGCTCATTTTTTTCCCTGATGACTCTAAGGCCCCCTGCCTGCATTTTCACAGCTGCATCAAAATTTGTATTTTTGATTTTAGAAAAGACACCAGTGAGCAGTGTAATCTCACTTTTGTAGTGCAGTATTGAGCACTTTATCTTTAATGGATCATTCTCACAAGAGGGCACAGTTTAATCTAAGGACCAGATTGTCATTTCAGGGTGCTTTTTGTAATGCTCTATGAAATGCAGACAATGGTTTATGGAATATACAAACAAACAGTTTAAAAACAATATTCTTTTATTTTTTGCACACACACTGCTTTGCAAACAAATAAGAAAAAAACAAATCTAGAAAAATTGGCAAGATGTACCTGATTAGTTTGTGGTTGCCATCCATGTGCCAAAGTGACAAAGGTGCTCTCACGTTGTACAATCTCCGATGGGTAATCCGCAGCTGTAGAGCTCTATCAACGGTACCTTCTGGATCAGCCCTTCTCATAGCCTCTCTTACACGATTTTCTTGTATTTTCACAGCTCTAGCCAAGAGATGGCCACGAATACTTTTGTAGCCAGAATTGGGAAACTCGTGTAATATATTCCCCACAACATCATCCAATTCTGCTTCTGTTAAGTCTGAGTAAGTCGCACGAATCGAGAGACAAAATTCTTCAAGTCGTCTGTAGACAGCCATCGCTGACACACAGCATTTTGGCGATATCAGTCACCTTGAAGCCACAGCCAAGGAAATGTTCCAGTTGTTCTTTAGGAATATTAAATTTTGGCCGTCCTTTTAGCCCTGTTGTTATAATCGAAAGTTCCTTTGTAAAGTTGCAACTAGAGTAGATATCCCTATCAAGAACAGAAAGCAAGTGATGTGCTTCTTGTAGATGAATAAGAACAGAATCTTACACATTCGCGATCTCGCCAAGTCGCAAAAGCATTGAAGCAAGCCAGTCGATTCTATACCTTGCGAACTTGCGAAGTCTATTATGTTATTCAGGTTTCCGTAACTCTAGCTTGCTAGTTATATCGGTTAAAATGGTTCTAGCGTTTATGCGAGCCGATTCGATGGGAGACTGATGTTGGCCTTCCAGCTAACTTCAAATACTTCATGTATGAAAAATAATCCGTACTTTTTACTCATGCGTAAAACCGCTGAACCTGTTATTACGATCGAATGACAGTTACGATAAAATGGCCTGTACGAGCCAATGTCAACTGGACTACGATCAAATGACATGCAGTACGAACCAATGCCATAAAAGTTACAATCGATTTATAATAAAATGGCCTGTACGAACCAATTCCAATGAGGCTACGATCGAATGACATGCGGTACGAACCAATGCCATTAAAGTTACGATTGAATGGCATAGGGTACGAACCAGTGCCGTTGAAGTTACGATCGAATGAAACAACAGTCATTTTTGTCCAGAATACCCCCTCCATAGAGGTCTCGCTATTTTTGTTTCAAGGAAACTTAACTTTCAAATTTCTGCAGAACGGGTTATTTGCCATTCATAACTAATCTGATATAAAGACAAACGTTGAACATAGCTGATAGTCATCACATGTCAATTATCAACAAGCTTAAGTATCTGCAAGAAAGCTTTTTTTGCAGGAAACTCAAACACAGTTCTGGAAGTACTCGAGTTATAATTTTCCTTTCTGCCTTTTTGTCAAAAAAGACCAACATCAAAACTTAAGTTGTTATTAAGTTTGCCGAGACTTTTTCTTTTGTTGGCAGATACTACATGCGAAATGGCCACGAATGCATCCTAAAAACAAACTCAAATACTAACACTAATAATACCGATGTTAATAACAAAGAACATAACCTGACCTCAACCTTTGTAAGATTCAATGACGGTTTTTAAAATTTCGAACTAATAGGACTGGATTACAACGAAGGCGCATCCATGGCATTTCCGCATGGAAATTATACAACTTTGTCCAAGATTTATTTTGAGGTGGCTGGGAAATGCCTTCTAAGTATCGCTTGAATGTCCCGCTGACTTTTGAGCCCTCGATCCTGTGCTAATAAGAGAAATTATATAATCTGAAACTGCTGCACAAAATAATACACGAGTCTCTTCATGTTGGGCTTTTTTTTATCATTATGAGATGTCACTCGCCGGCGGGACGAACTCTCAATTTGTTTTACTCGTCCGTACATGATATAGGTCGTCCAAGACGAGTGTGAACATGGATCCCTGATCGGGAACGGGGGTTGGGGTGGGGCATAGTACTCATAACCCGGGAGGTGCATAAAAAGAACTACAACTTGTTAAGACAGCTAAGGATTCCTTGGACGAAAAGATATATTAAGTACCAACAAAATTGCAGAAACTAACTTGATGGAACTTACGTGATTGAAGGTGGAACCTTCTCTGTTCCGTGCAACATTGGTTCCAGTACATTCTCCTTGTAGGTCTGAACCCAAACACCAACTGGCAGTTCTTCAATTTCGATGGTCGTTGTGTCGACAACATTAATGACTCCTCTGATTGTGAACTTCTGGGCTTCAACCTGAGTGACACTGCCCACAAAGTTCTTGTACGATGGCATCTGGGGGAAACAATACACATTACTGACGAATTTATGGTTTCAGTGCATTTTTTTATTCAGTGTAAGCTTCCGCAAGCAGACAATCCAAACAGCCCAAAGGGCCTGTTTTCTGTTCAGAGTGTCTGCCAATGATACCTTCGTGTTTATGCAATAACTTTTCAAAAATGTTTTTAGTCTTGTTGTCAGGTTGACAATCGAAACGGTTAACCGACAAAATGCCCGAATCAAAATGCAACCAATCACCACATGTAGACTTGTACATTGTGTTGCAACAGCGTCACTCCAACCCCCAGAACATACAGATTTGTTTGAAATATGACCTGACTGACAGGAAACAAAACTACAGCTCAAGTAAGAAAACCACGAGGCTCGAGGTGGTCTTTACTTCTTTGTTCAACAGAACTTTATTTATTTCTTAATCAAGTCTTTTCCACAATTATTTCTAAAAAAAGAAGTAAAGGTTTTAAAACTTCCCAATTTAATCTTAGAGTTATAACATATCTGTGAGAAGGACTTACAAAACTCACCGGGTTTTCAGTTTCAGATAGTTAACTAGCTTCACAAACAATGCAAAACAAACAACATTACTAACACAGCAGTTTTACCATTGACTCAAATACATTCCGAATGAATCTTGCCTTTTAATTTATATTATATTTTGTCATAAAACAACTTACCATCTCTGATGGTTCCTCCCCATTCAACATCTTTCTGAGATTTGACACAATATCACGAGGATCAAAATTAGGGATCTTGGTACTGTAGCCCGTGCCAATACCATCAGCCCCATTGACAAGAACCATGGGCAGAATGGGACAATACCACTCTGGTTCAATCTTCTGATTGTCATCCATCAAGAATTTAAGGCTGTAGTCATCATGTAATGGAAATATCAACCGTGCCAAGGAGCTCAACAGTGTGAAAATGTATCGAGGGCTTGCAGCATCCTTGCCACCGTGAATTCGGGTACCAAACTGACCAATTGGCTGCAGCAAATTAATGTTGTTGCTTCCAACAAAATTTTGGGCCAAGTTTATGATAGTTCCCATTAAACTCGCCTAAAGGAAACAAAAAAAAAACACTATCAAGAATGATCTCTGCTAAATCCAAATGAACAAACAAGAAAATGTTCACAAGGCAGCTAAAAAGTATCAAACTTTGCTTAGTGGGCCAAAGCTAAAGAAGCTCATATTTAGTGAAATGATTATTAAACACAGGAAACATGCTGACAACTCTGGCTCAACATATCAAAGTTTTGGACTTTTGATCAGGTAACAAAATGAAAAAGGTGTTTTATGATAATTATCACTGCATTGCACACAAGTACTGAAGCAGAAGATCAAGATGGAAATCAGATGACACCATGATTACTATTAAGATTGTTCTTGTATGTGGTAGCTTTTTGTGTAATTAGGATGTTTTAATGCAGTGTTAAATTGCAAAAACGTGAAACAACCCCAAAAGCCTCATTCAGGTGAATATATTCTTTCAATTACTGAAGAACGAGGCTAGTTGGGCTAACTGAAATATAGGCAAAATAATATTAAAATAGCTGCCATTTTTTAACTTGGTCTATGTAGATTTTAATTGCGATCTACCAGGGGAGATGAAAAAAATTGAATAACCTAAAACAGCAAGTGAGTATGTTGTGAAAACAGATTTGACCAAAAGGAACCCACCTCTCCATGATGGTAGGCAGAGAGTTCAGCAACAGAACCAGCTAGTTGTGCCACTTTGACTTCTCGTTTGTCATTTCTCTTGAAACAAGTAAAGAGAACCTTCCTCTGACCTGGCTTAAGCCCTGTTCGGCATAGTATTTAATCTTTTAGTTGACAATTTTACATGTATATAGTTTCACCATATAAAAATAAAAACTACTGCAGCTTCGCTTGGCTCATGGTAGCAAAAGTAGGTTATATCAGAGGTTTGATAAACTTACCCAAAATATATCAACTCCAAACTATAAGCTTCATAAAACAGCTGCTTGAATGACTCTCTACAAACTGTGATAACTCGCTTTTGATTAAGTTGTAAAGCAGGTAGCTAACGAGAGGCAGAAACACTGTGCTTTGTCTTTGCTCCACCTATACTTTTATCAAGCTCTGGAGTACATCTTATTATGAGCATATCTACTATTTCATTGGGCAGTTTATTGAAAATCACAGCCATATTCAGCTAAAACACATATAGATCATAACACAGAATTTTTTTTAAAAAAAAGCAAGTGTCAATCAAAACTAAGTTTTGAAAGAACGATCGAGGTTACAATAAATAAAGTTTCTAAATTGGGGACTTGATTCTGCAATTACTAACTAAAGATGAAAGAATCAGGAAAATGACACTTACCATCGACAAGTGAAGGAATTGACCTCTCATTATCAGTATTAGAAAACAGAATCAACTCCTTGTTAATAAACCCATTGTAGGTGACTTCTGTGGTGTCTTTCTCATACAGATACATCTAAGGCAATGAAAAGTTGGATGATATAAGCAGGAATGGTATGTAATGGTAATAATTATTACTTTCTTTAAAAAAAAATTGTATGTTTTCTCCAAAAGTTTGGAATTACTACATGTATTTGGTCATACAATCAAAAATGGAAATGAACAAAAAATCTCATGTGTTGAGAAAACAGTGCAATACACCTACATGTATTTGTATTAAAATGTGGTAATTAAAGTGAAGGAGATGCTACAAAGAGCTATAGAGTTTTCTTAGAAAAAAAAAATAAAAAAATTGATATGCAGTCAGAATTTTTTTCACAAACCAGCAACTTTCACGTTTTACTTATGGAAAAACAAACCCTTAGGTTGGGTTAAGGTGTTTTGGTGAAAAAAGGAAAAGAACCTTTAGTTAACATCCAAATTACAGTAGTTTGCTAAATGGCGCGCCTCACTCTAAACAACCAGGTAAAGCTCGTCTTACATTGCTTTGAATTATTATTTACATGTACATTATTTGTTACATGTTTTACCTCTGGCATTCCAGCCTGTCTTCTCATTTTCCTTTCTTCCAATCCACATGTCAACCAGTCCTTTCTCTCAGTAATTTTTTTCTTGCTGAAAGCCTACAATAATTAAAATAATTATAGCAACATTTTTTAGTGACAAACAGAAGAAGTCTGGAGAATTTCAGAAGTATTTATTCATTTATGGTTTCCTATGAAAAAAACATAATTAAATATATATTTTGGTTTCTTGTCTTTAATTCTTAACTTTGACAATTTTTATTTTTAGATTTCAGATGAGCTTAATCAGAAGTTTTCATTAGTGTATGGTTTTATACTTTATAGACTGGAGGCCAAAGCTTAAAAAAAAGTTAAACTCATAAACTATTGCATGCACCGGAAACCTGTTTTCAGTTTTGCTAGGTAATTACATGTACAAAATGTATATGAAATATATGCAATAAAGAATTGCACTCCAAACCTTACATCGCTAAAATTGAAAATCTGTAATTCAAATAACATCACTTATTACTGAATAGATGAGACAATGGTACTAGGTGCATTCACAGTTTAAGTATTTCACCCCCTATGGATGCCCATTATCAATATACTGCAAACACTCCTTCAACCCCCAATTTAGGAATCAAAGCTGAGATAAACTTATAGTTTAAGTGTGGCTTTTACATCTTGCATCCTTTAATACTGGTACCTGGCAAATAAACCTTACCATTACAATGGCCTCATCATCAATGGGCCCTTCATAAGTGAACTTGATTCGATGTCTCTTCATATCAGCAAAGTATTCCTTTGCCTCCTTAGGGGTGCTCGTACCCAACCCTTTGTAGTACTTTACTTTCCATGACTTGGCATTGTCTGTGTTGTTCTGCCACTCTTCAAACTCAGGGATACTGTAAAATGATATCTCTTGCTTGGCTTTCGACACCTACAATCATAATTATTATCGTATTGAGAACCAACTTAACCTGAAAACAGCCAATATAATGGAAGCTCTACCGATACCACTCCTGTTGAGAATCACACCAACAAAGCGTTTAATCCACCATAATTATAAAAACACCAGAGACTCCAAGAAAATAACAGGTCTAAAATTTTACAAGAGGTAGAATAAATTGAGTTGTAGCCGGCAAACCCATTTTGATTTCTCGCAGACTAGGGACCTTCCCAGAGCATGGTAAGTGAACAAAAATTTACAATGTTAAACTTGTCCCCTGATGCAAGCTGCTGGCATCAGCATGGTAGTGACAAGGTAGTTTCTTGTACATTCTGGCAAAAATAAAAAAAGGCTCAACATTGACCGTATGCATAATATGCCCCAGTGGCCATTAACACTAACTTCAAGTTGAGGTCGGTTTCCATGTTCTCATACATTTGCTGCGTTTCTGCCTTACCAGCCTTTACTCAAAGTTCTTGTTCGTGGCAAGTGAGGCATATTATGCATACATTACAGCTTCATTTGTTTTGACAACTGTTGAAAATAATTTTTGACCAAATGGGAGTCTACACACTAGTCCCCCATCCTTCCCTTGAAATTACACTTAGCTGTGCAACATTGGATTGCCATTTCAGATTTTCCCAGCCTTGGTTTACAAGGTGGCAAAACTATTCAAGACCCCCAGAACCACATTTGCATTTGCAAACAATATTTATACAGGACCATCCAATTTAGCATGGCTAGTTTAAATGGAGTCCTGATATGTAGCAAAACTCCTGTAGGGGAGGAGTTGACAGTCCACAACACTGGCATTAACCTACTCCTATCGACAAGTGTGTGGGTTCTTTTAAGTCCCCCGATAGATCATTGAGAGACTAGACCAACAGCTTCACACCTCTGTCCACGGACGGTGTGGCGAGAGAAGGTTGCCCAAAGTTCAACCCTCGACCAGGCTGGGGATTGAACCCGGGGCCTTCTGGTTGGGAATCAGAGATCTTACCGACTATGCCAACCACATTGTAAGCAAAAGGCCTACTTCGTAGTCTTAAAGTCAATATCAATTTTGGAAAGTTTTTTACCTTCACAATTGGTGTGATAAACTGCTCTAAAAAGGGAAGTCGTAACAGTGATGGCCAGTTGGTGTGAATAAAATTAACAAGAAGCCCCTTGATGTGAGATCCATCCTGATCCTGATCAGTCATAATCATCAGCTTTCCATATCGCAGAGACTTCAAATCTTCAACGCTGTTGTACTTCTTGTTATACTGCAAACCAAGAATCTTGATAATGTTGTTGATCTCCGCATTTTCAAGGATCTAAAGCGCAATGGAAATCAAGTTAGAACAGATATAATTACAGTTAGAAATATTTTATTGTTTTCAACTGCAGCTCCTAAAACAAGAAGAGTCTTGGTGAGAAGCATTGGGCTGGTCTTTTCATGCCATTGATTCAGAACCTTATCTGAACCAAAAATAATCAAATGTAGGATACTACAACATTATTTTATTTCATTGTGCAAGTGCTAAATCACGCAGAATGATGGAACTTTAATTTCTGGCACTGTGGGAGTAGACTGCATTGCTACTGGTACGGCATCAAATGTGTTCAACTTCTTTTTTGATGTTGTTCTACAGACAATGATAAATGATAAGCCGTACCTTCTTTAGAATGTGTACATTGTACTTTATAATTTGTTGTTTTGTTTCACAATAAAGATTGTTGAACAATCATATCATTTCAGTGAACCAGGTAAACAGTGACAAGAGTCCATCAACTACATGTAGGTTTTGACATGGCATTTTAGGCACAAGAGTTTGTTTTTACTTCAAATTTATGTTTATTATTTTGCCTACTTACCTTGGAAACCCTAATTTTAAGCATTCTAGACAACTTTTTTTTGGGGGGGGGTCATAGCACATTGAGTATTTTTGATCCGTTTATGTGTCAAGTACCATTTTTAGAGGTCAATTTTTGGTGTTAAAGGGTCAACTTATCCACGGCAAAATAAAAAGGATTTATAGCTTTCTGGATAAAATCTGCAATGCCAAAAAACACAGAAAAAGATTCATAGAAAAGCTGTCAAAAAAAAAATCCCTTTCAAATTTATTTGGAAGGAGAAAATCATTCCTAGTTCATGTATAAAGCTCACAAATTGCCATGTACCTGCTTGTGTGAAGCATCTCTGACATTCAGTAGCTTTCCCCGCAGTGGGAACACACCATAGCTGTCTCTTCCAACAACACTCAGTCCGCTGACAGCCAAGGTTTTGGCCGAATCTCCCTCAGTCAAGATAAGGGTGCAGTTGCTGGAGTTCTTGGTCCCAGCAAGATTGGCATCATCAAGCTTAGGGATGCCTTTCAGCTTGCTGTGTTTGGTGCTGTGGCACTTCTTGTTCAGTTGACTCTGCAAAAACATTGGACAATTTCACTATCAATGTTTCATGCTGATATTCTAACTTGCAGACTTACAATAAATTATGCCGAGATTACAATAAATAAATAAATTATTGATTATTTTAACAACTTTCACAAAATTAAAATTAATTTTATAAAAACAACCTTAGTTATTAAAATTGAGAACATAACTGGCTAAAGATAAAACAATACACACTTTTTATTATATATGCACAACTTTATAAGAACAAGGCTCAGATTGGCCAAAATTTAAGAACAATTTAAGAACAAGCTTATTGATTCAAACTTTACTGACAGAGCCTTGATCATGATAAATCCACCAGGATTAATTGATCAAAATACACTCACCAAGCAATTCATTAGGCTAAGTTTTTATTCGATTTAAACCACATATTGAAATAAGAACAATGAGCCTCAAATCGCCAAAAAATTAAGAATAAGGAGCCTTGGAGTGACTGGTTTAATGATTTCTAGACTATATTAATTTTCTAATTTTTTCATGGTTTACAGACCAGTTAGACAGTACAACTTGGATGTAAATATAATCAGTTTCAATTGATAACTCAACAGCAAGTCAAAAGCTAAAAGAATGTGAAAAAAAGTTAAGGTAACCCTAATCTTTAGTTTCATGAAGGTAAAAGAATTCTTTATTGTGAAACTTTGACTTGGAGTTGTCACTATATTAATTTTGTATGCCAGAGTAGCAGATATTTAAATTTGCAATAACAATGTATTGATCAACATTATGAAAATTATTGATGTAAAGGTAATCACAGTTCTAACATAATAACAATAAAAAGATAATCTTTGACTTTAGTTAATGATTTTGAAAACTGGTCATATAGGGGAAACACAGGTCTGTGAGCAACTTTGCTCCTAACAAGTTAACTAATAGGGCCTGTTGCTGAGGCAAATTAGTTGACTGCATCTCACTGAGCCCAAGAGTAACATACCTGAGCTTTGAACTTCACCCAGTTCATTATATTCTCCATTACACCGCAATTTTGTACCTAGAAAATATAAAGTCAGCATTTCCTATAAATACACTCATACTGTACTGAAATAAAATATGTTTCATGTTTAGGCACAATTTATGTTACACACAACTTGCAACTACAATAATTTTAAAAACTATTGCTCAGAAGCAAAAATTTCACTTGAGCTGATTTACACACAGCAAACAAGTGTTACTATTTTTGTTATTGTTAAACGGAAAAACACCTGGAGTCCACAGAACTCAATTTTAAGGAAAATTTCTTGCTGTACAAGTACATGGGGCATCAAAGATTATTATTATTTTTTAAGTCATCCATCAAAAGTTGAGGTCGTACTAAATAAAAGTGACTCAAACAGCTATAAGCGTTTCAGCTTGAGATTGTACTTTTTTCATTTAAAATTCTCAAGTATGGCCAAACTAGCCTGTGTTGCAGCCAGTTTGTTTGTCTTCAAAGGGTGGTTATAACCGTCTGCGTATTAGTGCACAATATCTTGTTGCGTATCCTGCTGAGTCACATGGATCTATGTACTCGCTTCTGATTGGCTTGTTTCTGCCTTGTTTCTTACGCGCTTCATGATTGGTTAGTTTGTTCATAATAGTAATTTATTGATATGCATACTTTTCGTGGTTTGTTTGTCACATCGTGTCAGGTTGAAATATTCAGAAGAGAGTTGGCAAAGAGCTTTAATTGCAGTGAAAGAACAGTTCCAAATCGAAAGCCTTCTTGCTGAACAGGAGAACTCTTTGAAACAGAACTTGATCTTCCATTAATGGTTGAAGAGGTGAGTCACGACTACAAGACTTGAGCCACGTGTTTTGTCGAGCAGAGCATCTGCAACTATCGGAAGACATTGGAAAATCAGAGACTTTCTGTAGCCTGTACTGTAGGCAAATTACCGAACACACTCTGGCCTTCGAGAAATTCTCTCAGAGAGTTCTCCTGTTCACTGGGAAGACTTTCGATTTCAAACTGTTCTTTCACTGCTGTAAAAAGCTCTCTGCCAACTCTCTTCTGATCATTTCTACATGATGCGATGCGACAAACAAACTGCGAGAACTATGCATATCAATAAGTAAATATTATGAACAAAATTAACCAATCAAGAAACGCGCATGAAACAAGCCAATCAGAAGCGAATACATATAATTATTATCTCTGTGACTCAGCGGGAGCTGCAACAAGATATTGTGCACTAAAATGCAGACTGTTAAACCAACGGTTTAGACTGTCTGCGGCGCAGCAGGCTAGGCCAAACCAATTTAGTTTGTTTCATTTATCACTGACTTCAGTGTTTTCTATTTTACTTCGGCACAACAACAGCAAACCATATTTTGTTATCAGGAATGTTTGCACAAAAACTTCTCTTTGATCTGCTTTCCTTTGGGCTGTGGCCTTTCAACATTATTGAGATACTTCCATATGGTGTTTTAGAAGAGGAATGAAATTCAACAATTTTAAACAAAAATAGAAATACTAACAGCACAGGAACAAAACCACTTGAGCAATCCAACCAGCAGTTGCAAGACAATGTGTACCACATGGATCATGACTGTAGTCTAAATAAACCACAGAAGTTGAATCTAATCTGATGTCAATCACTCCAAATGTTACATTGTCACAAACCTTGAGCTTTCAATTTTCTTTTTGAACAGAATAAGCAAGTTATGCAATGGAGCAGAATTCACAGTGCTTACAATGTAGATGAAATAAGTCAAATAATGCAAATCAATTTCTGAAAAATATTATAATAAATATATATATAGAAAATAAATATCAATAAGTTGGCTCCAGTGTCCAAAGGACGACTAAGATACTTTTCTTGACTGCCTCACAAAGATTTCAGTCTTCTGCAACCATAAAAGTCAAGCCTGTGGCCAGAATTTTACTTATTCTGGTAATTTCCCACAAGACAACAAAAACAATGAGCAGATAGCACAGCTCATGCAAACTTTATTCACAAAATAATAGGAAAAATAAAACTTGCATTTCCCACTGGATTGTAATAATAATACATACCATTTTAATAAACTTTTCAGTAAGTTCACAAGCGGAACCAAAAGCTTTGGCCCTCAATGTCATGTTTTCTTTGGTCTGAGAGTCAAACGACGGGTTCTCAATCAAACAGTTGATGAAGACCCACAGGTGGTTCCTGATCTGGAAGGGCTTGACATTAATACCACCCTTGTTTTGCTTCTTTTTCACTTGAACCAAAAGCTTCTCCACAATCTGATCGGTCACATAATTCACGTGAGTCCCTCCCTAAAAGACAGGCAAGAAAAATCCTTCAGAACTTTTAGTTTTGCAAGAGGCACCCTAAAGAAACAAATCCTAACAAAACTTAAGAAAGGCAATATTTTCTGATTGGTGATGACAAGAGGATAACATGCCGTTATTGTGGGATTCAAATTGTTGGCAGCTCATAGTCATTGACCCAAAAATTTGATTCAAACTCACAATATTTTTGCTATTAAAACACAGTCATTTGCATCATTTAGGCAAATCATTATAGCAGAACTTTAAGAAATAACAGATAAATTATAAGAGAGAGATGTTGTCAACAAATAAATCACATTACAAATGTTAAGAAGCATCCTGGAATTGTAATATTGAAATAATGTAGGAGAAAACAAAAGCTACAAAGTTAAAACATTATTGCATGTTATAATGTACCTTTGTAGTGGCAATACTGTTTACAAAGCTGGCTTGTTGGAATCCCTTGTGGCTGACAGTGACACATACTTCCCATCTCTTGTTAATAACTTCATGGATAATTTTTGGCTTTTTATCATCCTCGTACTCCTCCTCTTTCATGGCGCTCTTCAGGTACAAGTCAACATATTCTTTGAAGTTGTTGATCTGTTAACAAAATCGTTAACATTATCACGTAAAAAAAAAACATTACAGAAGCAATACTCAACAAAATTTAATACCACTGTTTTCATGACCCTAAAAAACAGACAAGTTCTTTTTCATTTTAACACAGGACATTTTTGGTTTTGAAATGCTGTTGATAAGGCTCAAATAAAAAATAAATAATCTTATATGCTTTAAAGAGCAAAGATTAAGTGTGGTATTGAGGAACATTATTCATTCTGGGTTGCACTCAAGTATGATCCAGCACAGCCAACATACCATAATTAATCTCAATTTATTGCAGACCTTGAACTACCATAATTTGAGGGCACAGCAATCTTGGCCTTGAAACACTTTTACACATTCAAGTACTTTATGGGACAATTTTTATTAGGCACCACAGCAAATAGCAACTATAACTGAAGGGCATCCACAGCAATTGCTGTGTGCATGGCCTTGGTAAATTTCAAGTCCTGTTGTTGCACTAAGTCATTAACTGCTGTCAAGAATTTTTGCCTTCTCCTAAAAACTTGCCTTTGTGTGAGGATTAAACCACTTGCTTTTCTGATGTCTATGGTACATGCAGTGTTTTTCTTAAGGCTTGGGAAATGGGGTACACTGAGTGGGAAAGCAGGTACACCTGGGTTGGAAGTCATCAAG
>JAOBYE010466753.1:0-13557 GCA_025403585.1 Parazoanthus swiftii | reverse complement strand
AGGGGGTTTTTAAAAATTGCGCTTATTCTTAAGGTAAAAAATGAAAATCCCGGGTATAATTCCTGCTACCTACTACTACTGGTCAACATTAAAATGCGCTAATGGATTCCCAGGAAAGTGCCACCTATGCCCAACAGTGAAAATTTGCATTTTGAGTGCCGACATGCAATCTCCTGAACAACTGATCAGAATTAATCAGTAAATGGCAGTATGAAAATAAGTTTATGCTTGTAACTTTATGCCTTCCTGAAACTTGAACATGGGGTGTTCGCCACTGAGCATGAGACTCGTGAGTTACAGATTTTACAAAAAAACATTTTAATGTTTTAACCTTTTATCCACTTTATCTATAGATGTATATATGCATGAATGTACATGTACATGTATGTATGTACATGTACATGTATGTATGTACATGTATTTAGAGGTTACTATTCCCAAACCAAACTACTAGCACTTACAAATCTGAACCCAGGTTTCTCAGAAACTGAAAGTAGACCAGTCAGTAAGTTCTACAACTTTGGTTGTGAAGAAACGAGAAAATGCATACCATACTGGGCTGTTAAAGAAGTCAGCAACTCGGAATGTGACAATGCAATCTGAATGTCGGCCAAAATCTTGTCTTGCTAACTTACATTACATAATATCATGAATGTGGATTTTGCTGGCAGTAAGTTTCAGTTATATGCGTGTTAGTAGTAGTGGGGTGAGATAATCTGCAGGAGTTTATGCCAAGGTTGTTGGTATAAAGTTGGATAGTAATACTCACCTCTGTCTCTGAGTCTGAACGGTGCAACACTCGCAACCTTTATCAGGACTAGAAAGCATACCGGCAAAATCCGATAAAAACTGTTTGAATGAAGTCCCGCAGAATGAATTAACTGTTTCTTTTATCTCGTCCAGCTTCATCAACTGCGCAACTAACAGATTGACATTATTAATTTGTTCATCGCCTCCATCCTTGTCGTTGAGCACGGATATCAAACCATCCGTCAGTGTTAGAATGCGATTTCTGTAGGTTTTCCAAGGAGAAACAAACTGGGTTGAAGCTGCAACACCCTTGTCCGAGTGTGAATGATTATAGATATCTTCTTGGTCGTCCACGATGCTTGAATTGGAACCAGACGTCTGAGTTTCATGTATTGACTCAGTCTGACTCGGCCCGAACTCTTCGAATGCAACCTCCTCTTTCAGGTCCAAATTGGAGGGAATTAGATCATCAAAACACACATGAAGAACATGAAGGGGCTTTGTTTTTGAAAACTCTACATATTCTTTTATTTTCTTTGCTAAAGTCGTTTTTCCAGATCCCGGAATTCCGCACAAAAGCAAAACACAACCTCCCACGTCCGCCATTTTCTTAACTGACTTTGTAACCACCCAATCAACCATGTAACCACTCGTCATGTGACAACCGACAGCAACTGAAGAGAAACAAAAAAGCAAGATGGCGACGACGGGGGAAGCAAAGCCACTCGCTGTAGTTCCCATAATAGTTATGACAGTTATATGGGGAATTGTCGGAATCGTAATACCATTTTTCATCAAAGGACCAAACAAAGGGTAGGTAGAAACTGTTATTCAAAGAGTGGTTATTTTATTGAGCTGGGAGAAGGAATCATTCCAACACATGTTTTAGACAAGTTTCGATGTTGTCTTGACTGCAATCATGATGGACAAGATTGTCGTAAAGCGTATTGCTGTCCACTCTGGTCAGGGAAAATAGTTGTACTGGTACTTTTGCTTGAGTTTTCAAGATAATTCCATAAACGGAAATCAACTCAAACTTGACGAAAACAGAATACTTGAATGTAGACTAAATTTTGTGCGAATTTTTCCTAAATTAATTTTAATACTGTAAGATATTTGTCCATTTATATTCACTTTTCAGACTCGTGAGTTGCATCAGAGGTAATCATCGTGATCTTTGGATCGTCAAGTGATAGTGTCGTAGTGATTTATCCGGAGTTCAAAAAACTAAGTTGCTTTTTTGTACATTTTATTAGAAAATAGCAAAAACATTTTTAAGAAAACTGCATTCGCCATTTGTTTTGGTTGAATCGGTGGTGTTGGTCGGGGGGGGGGGTTAAACTCCTTAATCGAGCTACATCGTAATTTATATTTTAATTTATACTAATCTATGTTACCCAACCTAAGTTCAGTGTTCTACTTTGACACTCAAACTCTGATCTTGTTTGCATGTATGAAAATTATTATCAGAAATTTACAGTATACAATATTCTTGTTTCATGATTTTAAACACTAATTTCATGTGTTTATATCCTAAGCCATGCAACTTCTAGACACTACAAAACTTGTGATTAACAGTGTTAAGTTATGTACAGTATTAAATAATTTTGTGATCAGAAGGCCATAAAAGCTTACAAGTGTGTGTGTACTCTAAGTGGCAGCACATCCCTCTATAACTTACATGTATATATTAGAGTACTTTGCCCCCCCCCCCCCTTTCCCAGGGAAATACTATGTGATGATTGTACTGTGGTGGTGATTTTTTAATTCGCACTTGAATGTAAGAGTAAGATGGTTTATACCTGTAGATTACAGTACTGTATATACACTGTATATAACTGAACCCTGTATTACATGTATGTACCAGAGTTGCTTCAGTTATATAAGTGAAGTCGTATCAGTTAAAATATATGCTTGTAATTGAAATACTGTAACCTGTCTGCTAATTGATGATCTTATTCATATGTTGTAAGTTTATTTACATTATTTGCTGATAAGGTTCAGTGCTACGTGTACATGTACATATAAAGAAGAGCTAACTATGTTTGAAACAAAAAATGTTTGAAGCTAAGGCTTTAGTGTTTCTTTCTGGTTTTGCAGCCTCATCCAAACCATGCTGGTCACTACAGCAGTCTGTTGTTGGTTATTGTATCCTTTGAGTTTGAATGTATTCGCTGTGATCGGGGCTTGACACTACTACATGTATGAAGTACTGAATAATTGAACAGGGCAAAATAATTTTACAGAACACAGTAAAGGTATCCTGTTTCCAAAATAATATTTAGTACAGTCAAGATAAAGGTATAGGGTAGAAAATTTGAGTACAATCTAATCAAACATGCATAACACACAAAGGTCAGCGAGTCAATTGTATTTGGAAATATCTTCCATAGAACAAGTGTGTTTTTCACAGAAAATTTATTAATACAAATTACTGTTGGCCATGGGGATGTCAGGCACTTTTTGAACAAAGAAAACACCTGTTAGTAATAAGTTTCTGCAATATAGCATAATAAATAATCATATGTGTCCAAAATAAGCACTGTACAGGCTGCAAAGTTTAACAGATAGAATAATTGTACATATATGATTATTTGGTAGTAACAGTAGTCTACTATTTAACTGTACATTGTAGGCATTGTCAAGTTAATTAATGATCTAGGCTAGTGGTTTGCTTTCTATCCTGGGTCATGTTGGCTAATAGACCTGCACATCAGAAAACTTAAGTCTTGCAGTAATTGGGATCTTGAAATAAAAAAATGAATTCAAAATGAAAAGGACTTGCATGACTTAAATAAATGTACATATTATATGTAATTACTAAGCTGAGCTAAATGCCAAATATACTGTGAAGGCTATTAAAGCCAAGATTTTAATAGACAAGTTTGGATATAACACATATTTGTATTATGTTTAAAAAATATTGACATAAAAGACTCATTTAGAATAAAATTTCTCAGAATTTTTTTTTGTTTTAAACTTAAAGGTAATTTCACTGTCAGACCATGATATTCTAAAAACTAAGGGAATCATATCAGTGTAAAACAGATGAATGAACCAGTTATCCAAAAGACAAAATTGATGATTTACAATTCAGATGAATCAGATTTATTGTATTTTTTTAACACAAAAGGTCTGCTGAAATAAACAGTGCAATGAAACTTCAGACATGTGTTACATGTATTAAATTGTTTATCATACCAACTGTTAGTAGTAACATTTTCCAGAAACATTATTTTTATGGTGGACTTCTGTCTTCAAATTTTGTGAAAATGCTCAATGAAATGGCACAGTTAAAGTTGTTATTATTATTAACAGGACATGTGCATTTTAAGAGCTGCGGCTTTACAGCAAGCGTTAAGTGTTTAAATTCTAAACTGAATACAGTTCATGGAGATTTAAACACAGTAAAATGTAATTTATATGATGGAAAGATACATGTATGTTTAGTACCTTTTAGATACATTGTGTACTAGTAGGTACTATCACAGTAAACATATTTCTTGACACTGCCATAGCTGGGTTATCACATATTTCAGCCAGTTAAATCCTCTGTTTGGACCAGAGGTTGAAGTTGAGACTCTTAGAGAAATGATCAAAGAATGGGGAAGGAGAGCGTAGTATTGGTGAGTTGATGTTTAAAAAAATCGAAGGTCATCTTGAATCCATTAAAAATTTCTCAATGTACAGTGTAGGCATCCCTAAACCCAGTGTACAATGAAGCGAGACCGGATTGGTGCAAGGCAATCTTTATTACAATATACTATTTTTACGAATATATTGATTCTAATATTTCTAAGATTACATTGTTTCATTGGTCATTCTTAATATAAAATTATATTCATGAACTACAATTAAATCGGTTCAGTTAATCAAACTAACATATAGGAGACACAAAAGACTGCCCATTTGGTAGACCAGATACGTCCCAGGGCGGGTGGGATGGGTCAAAAATTGTTTGATAATTGCTACAGGGCTGCGTGCCGTAGTAAGAATTGCGATTGCAGCTTGTTAAGCACTGTCGCCTTAAATAGTTGCTTATTACGAAATATCTATAAACTGGATTCACTTGTTTGAGAGTTCAGAGTATGAAGTATCTTATATAATAGTAACATAAGGGTATACTCGTGACTGCCTTGCAACATATCCATGCACGTGTTTAGACTTACATTGATCCAAAGGATCAATGTCCACGTTAAAACATTAATTATTTTCATACAACTCTTAATATATAAGTGATAGATTACATGTTTGTAGGGAGTTGATACTTATAGTAGGTATAAGAAATCTGCTAGACTCTTACAGGTATATCTTTAATGGGACTGTTTAAACTGCAGCTGGCTCCATTGTATAACAGGGTTTTTATTAACCCCTTGTGATGCCATGCGTATTTGATGCACAAAGATTGAACAAAATCTAAAAAAGGACACACAAATGTTCTCTAACACCCTGAGTATCACAATTTTTACTTCAGAGAAAGACTGTAAGTACTGTATTTATTTAGCAACACTAGGGCCCGGTTGTTCCAAAGAGGGTTGCAATGTAAGTTTAGCCCAGGGATAGACGAAGCTTTAAACAAAATTCCTTCATATTACATGTATTGAAGAACATTTCAAGGAAACCCAATAACATACTCTGAAGTCCTTAATAATCGTACCGGTACGATTATTATTTTTGAGAAAAAAGTCCACACGGTACAGCCTAATTCGGGACTGTACGATTATTAAATTTCAAAAATGTTCAACTTGGTACGAACCTTGTTGGGCCTGTACGATTATCAAAATCTAGTCTTTCAAATAGCAGCCGTGGTACAGTAAAAATGATATTGGAACTGCTTATAAAATTGCCAGTGTTTTTCGTAAAACTGCAGCACAACGAACGTCAACATGTCCTGCAATCGCCATTTTGTTTCCTTCCCTCGTTCCCAGAGCCCACACGGCTATCAGCATGTGATGCAAGAGCGTGCGTTCTGTGTTAGTTTGATATTTGCCAGCCCGTCCGGTCATCCCGTCGCGTTGTCACTTTGTGAAGCTTCACGTGAAATAATAAATAAGCAGGGTGTTAATTGCTTTTCGTCAGTCATTTTCAGGACAGTAATTGATTCCTTCCTTGTTTTTCGGTGAGAACTTCTGTTTTGTGTAGCTCGTAGTGTTTTCTTCTCTGTTTATATTGCGCAAACTGAAATCCTTTTATTACTTGCAATTAGCACAATTCTTCCATTCTACAATATTACATATATGTTTTTATTGTGTCAGTTTGTCACTTTATTAGCAGTAATTTGTAACAAAGAAGATAGTTTCATCTTCCACTATATCTTCTTATGAGTGTGGGTATCTCCGACTGTTTCTCAAGAAAACCAGGGCCAATCTTCTTGAATGATATAGCCTTCAATGATATTTTTGGACTACACAACATACTGTACTGTACTATTATTCCAACCTGTACCATTATTAAGTTTTCAAGTTTTTTCCACATTGTACCATTATTCCGACCTGTACTATTATTAGTTTTGGAAGATTCTTCCACCCTGTACCATTATTCCACTCAATACTATTATTAGGGACTTCAGAGTATGTCCTCCATATGGTCAGGACCATTATATCATTTATAAAGAAAATGTATAGAAATAAAAATAAAAATTTTTCTTGGTCGGGAGCGTTTTCAGTGGTCAGGCAAGGTCTGACATTACATGTCTGTCTTGGCTCTCCATAGTACATGGTTATATGCATCCCTGGGTTCACATAATTTTCATTGTCTTAATTAGGATATCTCAATTAATAAAGCAGGGCTCTAACAGGCAAGTTAGTGCAAGCTTGTGGCCTAACCAAGTGCAACTTGGTAGCGAGGTATAGCAAACAAGTGATTGGCTCATTTTACCTTCAATGATTGCCCTTGGGAGGGTCTGGTTTGAACAGAATTCTTGTCCAAATTAATAAAAGACTATCCCAGGTAACAGTGGCAACACTCGCTTAAATCGAATAATATGTATCAAAACATGCTGCGAATCGGGAGGCGGTAGGCGGATCTTCGATTTGAACGAGTATCGCCTCTGGTTCCCTGGGTAATAAAAAACAGCCCGTCCTCATACTTTATAAGTATAACTAGATAGTTTCAGTTTTAGTTCGATCGCAATTTGTTGCAAGCATACTGTTTTCAGAAGGAAAATGAACACCATCACAGTAAAATATAGCCTCCAACGATTTGTAGAACGCAGACATAATCTACCCTCACCTGCAGCACACAGGAAACTTGCTTTCTTCTTCTTTCCAACTTTGGTAACATTCACAACAGCATACAAGCGCTCTTCATTCGGTTTGAAAAGATCTCTCTGCAAATTGTGCCTTATTGCAGCCATGAGTTTAATGCAAAGAACAACTATCCGTTTAGTTATCTCATCATCAAATTAAAGCAGGGAAATATTCCTGGGTTAGTTACATTAAAGTCAGAACTACTCTGCAACAGTTACAACCATTGTCACAACATGGCCACCATTTTTGTTTTTCTTACCCAGGCTCTTTCGCGGTCGTCAATGTTCGGTTGCGAGTCGGAAAGATAGTTTTCCGTACTTTACCAAATATGGAAGTTATCGGGCAAAGATTTTTTCCGAAGATAGACCCGAATCGGTCATGAAATGCGCTTGACCTTCATCAACAAAAAACTGCGTTCTCGGGGAGTGCGGTTTCGATTTTCGAAGGTGGGAAATCTTCGAAAGATTCGAAGGGAACAACATGATTTTTAAAGTTTCCTAACAATGGGTTTTTGTTGAACATGTCTGCAGCAGATGTGAGGTAAGTACTAATTTTTTCTATAACAAAACCTGGCTATAAAAAATTCAACATGGTCGACTTTGTTTCGTTGAGTAATGTCCACGTTTGCAGCTCATGGCTCACTGAGCCGAGTGAAATAATGGATAGCGGGAGGCAAGATTTGACGTTGTCCTTTATTTGATGATTTAGGAAGAAGAACACGGAGAAAGATACGATGACATCGAAGACCATTCCAGAAAGCAGTACTATCGTGATTACTTCTGGTATGAGTTCGACTGTGAAAGGGTCTCCTGCCCCAGAATCGCGCGAACAGGAAAGAGCGTGGAAGGCTTACTTAGCTTCAACTGATGCCCCCCTCACGGCCTCCCTGCTTACCCAGATGAATGGAGAAGATACTAACATGTCCACTACACTTGGATTTTTGTATGATTACTATGGAGTAGCAGAAGAATCAAATCAAGGTCCGCCGTCGCCTTCCCAAGAGAGGTAAGCAAAACAGTTTTGCACCGTAGCGTTGTGGTCGTGATCATGGCCGGCCGGCCGTGGGTCGATCCGAAACCTGCACCGAGTTTTTTGAAGTTATTTCAAAGCGCGAAATAGCGAACTTAACTCCAGACCAGATGCACCAGAGTACTTGCTTGTTTATATCCTGCACAACTGTATTATTACCAAAAATACTTCATAAAATTGGACTAACTCGTTTAAAACGTATTCGCGGGAACGGAACACCGGTTTAAACCGGTTCCCAACGAGTGTCTGCAGTATAAAATACACGATCGTGTTTTAGATGAGACAGTGAACACTTATAAGAGATCGAAAGTGGTTTCTCAAGGACAAAAACTCAGTGTTTGACGCAGTATCTGAGTAAAAGTTAGGCAGTATTTTTCAGTTTGTAACTTGCGACGGAAGAAATGGAAGGTCTTCGTACGTACAAATTGGTTGCGTGGCTTGAGATTCGTAGAAAACTGGGCAATATGCAGTCCGCATTCCGTAAAGCGTCTTTAGAGAAATAGAGAGATAAGTTATGATTTAATATTTTTGTTTTTCAAGTACACGAATAAACATTTGATCACAGAAGGAACTTTACTCAGCTCCCGATGTATCATGTAAACAGGACATGTATTCTGTTACACAACCAACGCTGGTTTTGTCTATCGAGAAATAACAACAACTCAACTGAGTCTTACGTCTGTACGTGACGGATTTCAAGATGAGTTCATTGGGTCAACTTACCGGCGTGTTTCATGTCGCTAAACAATTGACGGGAAGTCTTAAAAAATTTATGTACGATAGGGAGGTTATAATCAAACCCTGCAGCATTAGCAAGTTTACCCAGAATCGTTTTTGGGTTTTACCTGCCATAGTCATTTGTTTATTTCATTTCGTAAGCTGCTATTACTTGTATATTCTCGCGATAATTTACTTTCCACAAAGTTTATATTATACTCTCTGCCTTTGTATGGGTTTTGCCCCCAGGCTGCAAGTAGTATTTATTACAGTGCAATTATTAAAGAAACGAAAATCATTTAAGTTTACCTGAATGTTCAAATAAAATGGGGAAAATGTCATTTTTTAGTATTGAATCGTCTTTCAGTTATTGTAGAAATCTTTTTGCCTACTTTATGTTCATTTAATTCGAAAGTGTGTTCAAATCATTTTAATCACAACAGGAACTAAACAGAATTTGGTCTTTACTATAATTATTTTTATTTTTCTCAGATTCATGATTAATTTGCCCTTCTATATAAATACAGCTGATATATAGTTTCATGAATCAAATTGGGATTAAATACTGACTGGAATATATTCTGTAAAATGTTCTTCAGTAATAAAGAATCTGGATCTCAGAGGGTAGTAAAATGATGTTGCTCCGTATTTAGATTAACATAATTTTCATGTTTTGTCCAAGTAACCAAATTGTTAAACAAGCTGCTTTGTGATTGGCTGTTTCCAAGATTGTTCAGTTTCAAATATTGCATTTTAATTAAATAATGTAAACATGTCCTAGTATTCTGCTCACGAGAGCAATTTGCATGCTTTTTAGTATCCTTCCATTAGGATGTTTGTATCTTCATACTGAGAAAACAATAGAATAAAATGTAGTTGAATTTCATTTTGACCCTTTTTTACATTGAGGGAAGGAACCAGGCTGAAAGTGTCCACATCACATTCAAACCTCTCCAAAGAATTTTTTCATATCCAAAGAATATTTTCATATCCATTTCCACTCAGTGAGAGAGTTTTTAACTGTAGTTAAATATATAACTACTTACTTTTATTTATTTATTTACCTTTACCGCCTACATTGAGTTACAAATTATTACTTACAGAGAGTCAGTCTAACTGTGTGCATTAATTTAAAAGAGTATGGACGGATTGTTTAAACGACTTAAGAGAAGTAGAGTTTGTTATGAGGGGGTTAATTGTTCCATTGTGAAATTGTTCTCGGGTAAAAAGAGAATTTGTAATAATCACAAGAACAAGGAGGCCTACTTAGTACTTACTGTTCCTTGATTGAGAACATATCTTTTGACATACTAAATAGATGACATAATCAGTGATTATGGTATTCATCAAAGTTGTTAAATTTTTTTAACTTTTTGAATTCAACAATTTTTGTTAATTGAAAGTGATTGTAAACTTGCAATTTGTTGTTTTCTAGTTATTTCATAGTCTATGCCATAAAATGATGTTTTCTTACTATTTCCAATAGTTATTGATGTCATTCTCAAGATTAACCCCAGAAACCTTTAACAAAAAAAAACATCACATGAACACTTGAGGGGGGGTGGGTCAGTCGGACACCCCCATCTATTTTTGTCGCAATTCATCTTATTGACCTGAAACTTGACATATATCATCACTTCAGCTTTGCTTGTACTTTCAATTAGGCATAGTCACATTGTGTCTAATTAGTTTCCATGGCAACCATGATGAGCAAAATTCCAAAATTAGGCTGCCATCTTAGATTTTTTAGTTTTTCAAATTGTATTCAAATTTGAATTGTAAATACTGAAAATGATAAGAAAACAGCATTAAGTGATTGAAAACTTGCGGTTTCTAGGGTTAATCAAAACCATGAAAGTCAAAAATCCGAGATGGTGATTGATAATCAAAGATAGTGGCCATTTTGAATTTTTGCAGTTGTTACCATGGCAACAATGCCCAATTAATTGACCAGTTTTTGTATGGAGGTTAATTAATAGGTTTTGTACTAACTGCATGCCAATGCATGCACTAATTCTTAACTGTTTTGAAAATCATGGGATGGTCATCAAGCATATATGTTCAGAAATTTTTAGGTCAAAACTCACTTGGTTACACCAATACTGTACATGTAATCTGTTTTGTTCTGTATTGATCATCTGTTTAGCTGCAGTTAAATGATGTTTTAAACAAGTTTCAGGCTCACCAAGTTGCCCATTTAGGCAATATTTATCGCTGTGTAGCAGGTTGCAAGTTTGGCTGTCAGTATAATTATATTATTTTTGATGCTTGTGAAGGAAGCTTATTTGATTTGGTTTTTGTTTATAAGAAGAATGTATAGTTTTGTTAAAACAAAGTGTTTCATTACCTTAAATCTACAGTCATACTGTACTTTTTATTGTAACACAACTAATCATATTGAGTAAAACCATTGAAAGCTGTGTTGGAAAAATACTTTTTGGCTTTTTAAGGTGGTAGGGTTGGTTCATTGTAAATACTGCTCAAGCGAGAGTGAAATTAATCTCTTGTAGCGATGGAAGTCCTGGCTCACAAACAAACTCAACCAACACAGCCACTGTAGTGCCATCCCCAGGAAGTGATTCAGAGAACAATGGAACAGATGTCAACCAGGTAGGCCATATTACCAATAGTGGAATTTGAAACTGTTGCAAAAATTAATTAATATGCACAACTTACGGTAAATAAGTCAATTTTTTTTGCTTTCGGGAAAACATATTTTGTTTGTGTTTGTCTGTCCTTAAATCTTGGAAAAAAGGCCTGACTGAGTTCTTTTTTTTGAACAACTCCATTTTTTAATATTAGCATCATTTCAACTTAGTGGGTAGTCGGATTAATACATATAATTGCTTATGGCAAGATACACTGGAAAATTGTGTAAGTTGCCATGTAATAGACTAATCCTGACATGCAGTTTCCTATAAATGCAATGCTATTTTTTGTGAAATGTGTACAATCTTGACACTTGTATCATGTTAAAATGCCCATGTGTAGATAATGTTCTAGTGTGAAATTTGGCTAGTATGTGTAAACAGTGATCCTTAACTGTAGCTTTACAGTATATATTATCTCTTTACAAACTAGGCAACAACTCTGGGATTTTTGCAAACTGTTCAGCAGATTAAACCACAAAGTTCAACAACAAACTCAAAGACAAGGTATTGTTAACTTTTTATATTCTTCTTTGTTATTGTAACTTGCTTGACAAGACTTGTGGGCACAGTTCTGTAACATTTTCATGATCTCACCAATCTGCTGCACTTGCTCATCACATTCTTTAGTTTATCATACTTTATGAAATCAAATTTGATTGCCAAATGAATTTGGGACAACAGCAGCTGCTTTTCTTAACTTCAGATTCTGGGCTAGGTATTTGGAAACTGTACAGAGATTTCATGTTGTAGAAAAAAGTTCTGAGAGAAAAAAATAGAATAATGGAACCAGTCCCCAAGAGATACTTAATTTAACATATTGGAAAGTGGAATAGCATTTCAAAGTTAACCCACCTGTAACTTTAGAAGCAAATGCAAACCATTCAAATATAAAAACTTTTGATGTTTTGGTCATACAATACTTCAAATCATTAGCTTTGACTCAGGGTAAACGTCTTACAGTAGCTGGGCAAGATTTTATTAAGATGGAGTTCAATTGACATCTATTTTCTTATGTAAGATGGAATTTAATTCAGATACATGTCAAAAACTATATTTTCTCAGACATTTGGCAGTATTTTAGAATTATCAGAAACATTTTCTTCCAATCACAAACTTATAAAATTACTAAACTGTCTGGTTATACCGATTAAACACAAAAGTTGAAGTTCCCCTTTTTTATTTCAAACCATGAACTGAAAGCCAAAGAATCAGAATCTGTTTATAATGATCAGATTTTGCTGTCTAATGCCCACAACATGTTGGGCTATGTCTGTATGTATGTTTTTTTCCTAATCATGGTTCTCTTATTAGGAGTATTTACACAAGAAAGCGTAGTGTGAATGGAAAGTCACGGTATGACATTTCACTGGCTAGTGAAACACTTTGTGTACCCTAGTGAAACACTGTGCATCCAACACTTTCAGTCAGCGTATTTTAAGAAGTGTTGATATTCAACCTATCTAAGTGTTGACAGTCAACCCACCTTAGTGTTCCGACAATCAATTAATCTAGTAAGAATAACAGTGTTAACGATCAACCCATTTATTAGGTATTGATCGTGAACACATCTTAATATCGGCAGTGAATCTGACATTACTAGTTATTAAGCCTTGGGCAAACAAAGATGCAAAATGATAGAAGTTAAAGTAAGTCTCAAATGCTTTCATATTTGAGCTCAACTTGTGTTTTATTTGATCACCAATGAAGAACCCGAGTGTATGGATTTGTGCTCAGATATGTGCTACCTCAAATTCAGTACAAGTAAATGCAATTCCATGTAATTCAGTGGCAAAACACAATGCAAGTTTAAAACTTGTATTGACTAGCATCTGTAATTAGCCAGGGCCTTTGTGTTTTTCTGTCTCGTGTTAATTAATTCTTACTAACGGTATTATTAGCCTAGAATGAATGTTAGGCTTCTGGCAAGGATAGAATCCAGAAGTCCAGAAGCTTTTCAACAATGTACATAGCGAAACAGCACTTCATGCTTATGCTGTTGCCAGTAGTGCTTGAAACTAAATTTTCTAGTTGTTTTAGGACTAGTTGGTTAGAATTTGAATTGTCCTTTTTATATTTTCACTGGTTGTTAGTTCACTCTGTCTTTTTTTTTACTTTAACCCTATTTGACATGGGCTTTTTGAGGTTGTTCTGTCATGGGGGGG